>KN716342.1:74294-85480 GCA_000816705.1 Dictyocaulus viviparus
TATATATATGATGTTGTTTACTTCAATTTTTTTAGCTGATTCTGTATGTAATATGTCTGGATTCGGATTTAGTGGTTATGATGAACATGGAGTGGCCAAGTGGGAACTTTGCACAAATGTAAAGCCATACCAGGTTGAGGTGAATTCATTTGATATTTACATAATAGGGTTATCGACTAGTCGCAGTGAAATGTATAAGTGACGCACCTATCTATCAAGATAATAAATAAAGATTTCACATAATGAGCTACTATGCTGTGTCCTATCTTATTTATTTGAAAAAAAAAAGATTCCTTTTTCGATTTTTCATGGTTTTCAGATGGCTCAAAGCTTTAAGGAGACTCTAGATGGTTGGAATATTCAAACAGGCGGTTGGCTACGACGCGTAGCTTACGATAGATCATCTAAAAAGTAAATATATTCTTCTGATATGAATTCCTTTCTGATAACACTTTCAAATTGTATTTATGTGTCTTTTTGAATCGTTATATTCAGCAGCTGGACTGTGTTTCCATATGTTACATTTTCAGGATTCGGACGGTGGCTACGTATATGTTATCTGCTTTATGGCATGGGATTTCCGTAGGATACTACATCACATTCTTTACAGGAGCGCTTTTCACTTTGGCTGGTGCTACAGTGAGTAGCAAAACACTCAAAATAACGAAGCTTACATCGAATTAGATATTACATTTTGACTAAACCTGAGGGAAAGAGGAAATTTCTTTTTGTTTTGTAATTTTCACATGAACATTGCTGAGGAGAACAGACTATTCGCCTTATTTGAATCATATCGCTTAGCACTTTCATTTCTTCACATCAAATAAGCACTAGCGTATTTTGAGAATGCCTTGTTTTTAAAAATGTTGAGAATTTTTAGTTCCGACGTTGTATGCGGCATCGTTTTTTACATTCTAAAAAGCAGAAGGCTGTATACGATGTGATGACGTTTGTCGCGACCAAAATAGCCTTAGCTTATGCAACGTACGCGTTTGTAATGATGAATTTAGAACCAGCTATTTTTGTTTACAAGTAAGTGTTCGATCTGTCAACCATTTTTATTTACTCGTTTGCGATCAATATTTTTTGAGAACTCGATTGAATATCTGTATTATGGAAGTCACGTCGTTAAATACAGTTGTGATTTATTATTTGAGCACAAAAATCATTAAAGCGGTTATTCTAATTGATATGCAACAAATAGTTACTTATTACTGATATTGTACTACAAATGTCGTTAGCTGCTGTCCCAAAAACCATCACTTTTCTAGCTCTCTTTCTTTAAGAAAACACTTCATACTCTTTTCGAGACGATTTCAGGCGTGTATTCTTCGTTATTCATATCATCGCGTTACTGATTCTATTCGTGCTTCCACGTTATTTTCATCCAAAGCCATCAGAGCGTTCAAAGCAGAGTTTAGACTTACTGGACGTTTTGCCGGAAGAGATCAAAAAGGGTATCTGATGAGTTTCAATCCGCTTCATTTGGTTTGTTCAATCATTTTCTCACCGCAAATGATCACATTGTGTCGTTTTTCTCTTGCGTAGAACAACTGTTTTCAGAATTTATTTTTGGTTTTTGTACATATAGGGTTTACGGTAGTGCATCGTTATCATTACTATTGTATGTCTGCTATACAATTCAATGGACTTATCGATTAATTTGCCTCTCACCCGTAACTTATCTTTTTCAATTGTGAAATACTGAAGAGAATCTTCGTACAATATAAAATTTTAAAAACTCCTCCTTTATTCTTCCCAATTTGCGTTGTGAGGAAGTCATCACTTTGAAACGGATATTCAGAACTCCTCGTAAATTTTTCTGCCATTCACACGGTACTAACTTCTGTGCTCTTCCTATACCTAAGGTTGACTGTTATCAAAAAAATGTTCTTCTTTGATCTCATTTTGAAATCCTTTTTCTAGAAACTTCATACTACTGTTATTAATTAAACCAGACATGTTTACTTCTTAGGTTCATCTTGAAAATAACAAATGATAAACATTGTGATGCTTTTTCAAACAGAATCTTGTACCAGTAATACTTTTTCCTCACTGCTTTTCTATACGTCTTTGTTAAAGCTTAACGATTCCCGTAAAGTCATCTCATTCTTTCTCATGTCTTAGAGGATTACCAATATTTGTATTTAAAACAAAAGAAGAGCTTTGTACATATTTATCCGATTTTAGTTAATAATAAAGTACTAACTGTATTCTTTTTATAACCTTTAATAATTATATCCTTTAATCAGTAACGGAGTGTTGATGGCGTTGTAATGTGATGATATGATTTATTCATGAGTGGAATTATTTGTAAGCGCTGATAATAATCAGGTCATTGACTGGATAACTATTCTATATATTGAAGCTCATTAATTGTTATATGGTCTGGTCGAGAATCCGTTTCTTATTTGGTTTATATTTGAATATATAAATGTATCTGAAAGATTAAGCAATTGATTTCATACTTTATCAGTAGTACTGTCAGTTTGATTCTTTAAGTGCGACAATTCATTTCTGTTAATGATGTACTTAAAATCTTCCTGTCATCGTTTTCGTATTATTGAAAACGAATAAGAACGTTCCAGATGTCAGGAGAATGTTCTATCTGCGTAGATTTTCAATAAACATTTATGCTTTAGTTTGTTTGCATGTAATGTAATACCATTTACCCATCCCAGAAGGTTAGAGGGCTTGATAGGCTTGGAGACTACGAATCAATAAGTTAAAAGCTCAATTCATGAGCAACTCATAGAAATTAATGAAATTCAAATCAAAATTGAGGATTTTTCAAATGAAAGTCCGAAGAAGCAATATTACTAGAAAAAAGTGCAAAAAGGCATTTTTAAAATGACAAATAAACACTAAAAAAATTAACATATTCTAGAAAAAAAAGTAAGCCGACAGTTACGGTTGTAACAACGCAAATGTGCTCCAATTGATTGGCATATTGATATGATCTGTATATACTTCTCATCGTAGCATTTTTCGTTCTGAAAGGACCATTTCTAATACTTGAATAATTTGAGTAAATTTCAGTGCAATGCAGACGAATTAAAAGTATCCAATTGAAAATATTTGAGGTAATAATTGAAACCACCAAAAAAAAAGAGGATATAGCAATTCTATTGATACCGAAAATTCACCTAGTTCACTAAACAACACAGCAGGAGTTGAATCATCAGAAACGTCTTGTGGTTTTCTTAGTTTTCTTCTCTCAATCAGTACTGATAATATATCCCGTACTACAAAAGTATTTTCCTGACTCCGACATTGTGATTGTATGTTGTTATTCTTTTAAATAGATTAAAGGGTGTAATGTTTTATTCGTTGAGGTGCAGTCGAGTTGACAGCGACCATTATCATCAAACACTACAAAATTACATGAAGAAATATTTTATTTACAATTTAATGTATTCGGTGCAATTATTTACTATCAAGCATTCTATTCTTTACAAAATACCGCTAAGTAGTCAAAAAATAAACCTCTTTGCTCCAAAGAAAAAAAAGAATCAACGAAAACTATTTAGCCTCGATATTTTTGCTCTGGAGATTTCGGCGTGACCTTCAATTGGCAAGATTTCTCTCAACCAAAAGCTGCCACTCAACCATTAAGAACTCACTTTCCCTCAACTTCAAAGTGCTTTTCAGACAAAAGACAAGATGATTTTAACTGTTGACGTTAACTTTCGTCATCAGATAACTTCTAGTAAACTGTCGACCACTAATAAGCACATTCTATTTCCATTGGAAGTATTGTTAACACATATTTTCCAACTTATTAAAGCATATCCCTATTCAATGGATATTTTGATTCGCTACAAGATTCTACGTGAGAAATGTTTTAAAGTCTGGGGATGTGTTTTGGCATGAATCACTCAAACATAATGGAATTCAGAAGACTCAAGATTATGTCATTTTCTAAACAAATTGATTTAACTCTTTATAAGAACGAAATTTTGAGAATATTGTTCAAATTGTACAAATTATGATAAAACTCGAAGTGGTCAGTTTTTCCTAACCTTTGTCTATTGCCTGCGCTCGCTATACACCAGATCTCATTGAGTCAAATGCACTTAGATTTAGATCAAAAAGCAGTGAATTTCAATGTCCAGCTTAGATCAAATCTGCTGTGTTTATACTTAGAGGTAGTACAACTTTAGACTTCTGCATTGATAAATGGTACGTTTCGATTGAGAACGATATACAACCAAGAACTCTTTTCGCACCAACATTGCACTTTCGTACAGCTCCTGCATTATGCATAGCAGTGAGAATCCAAAATAAAAAACAAATCTATAACTACACACACTTTACATTCCACCATTTTTTTTTCTCATCGATATAGGACTCAATGATCTATATCACAACTGATTTATCAATTTTTACAACCTAAAAATAGTATATTCAATAGGTAGCTTGTCCAACATTGGACAAATTTGTTAGACAGAAATGTTTCAAATGTTTCATACATATTTAATAAAGTCTTCGCAATTATCTTCGAGTGAAGAAAAAACAAGCAATAATCTTCTAGTAAATAAAAAATAATTGAAATAAAAGTGAAAGTTGAATGAATCATTATCATCCGAAGGCATCGGAATTTAAACAATTCGTAATGAGCCGAACCGATTAGAAAACCGATTATAAATATTCACAGAATTTTTCAATATCAGTATTCACTAAGCTGCAATATTTTAGGTTCTTTGCTGTTCAGTTAACAAACGGAATCGTTTCTAATGTGTTATCACTAGCACTGAGCATAAAAGTAAAAACACTTGGACCGGTACCATTAACAAATATAGAAAACAATTTCATGTCCCTTACTACGAACAATCGTCGATAACCTTCTGAATCATATCATGCAAAAGTTGCTGACGATCATCATGACTAAGGGTGTTGCTAACTAGTCGATTAAGAAACGACAAATCCACTAAACTATCGTCAGCATGTTTAAACTTAGCACGTGCAGTTTTACATAATTCGTCAGCATCCAAGCACCAATGACGAGCTCGGTCTAACCACAACCACAGAGACTCTGAAACATGTCGTGAAAATTTGATAATTCTATTTTATCAATAAGTATCAAATGCATTCTAGAACATACCAATTTCAGTTACGAAACTCTGACCATTCATATAGCATGAATCGGTGCCGGACATAATTTCAAGGAGTGGTTGAAGAAAAGGAATTACTGTTTTATAGTTATGCCGTTCAAGGCGTTCACCTTTCATGAGCGATTCGTTTATTCTTTTGATTTCTTCTAATGAATTTTTTACTTCATCGTCCAACGAAACCCAAAGCCATTTTATGTTTTTAAGCTGAAAAACAAAACACAGCATAATTCTACTGGTACGATGATTTATAAATTAATTCATTTTGAATGATGTATTGACATTTGAATGTCTAGAAGTGATGTAACTTTGCATAATTTGATATCGCTGAATATAGTTTGTATAGATTTCCTAGTCCTCTGAAGCATTTTAGTTAACACGAAAATTATTTGAGTGTATAAGGATCACTAAAACAATATCTGGACACATGAAGCTATTTGACATACCAACTATTAATTCAGCATACTCTGCAAGGCATGGAGAATTCGTGTACTTAGTTCATAATGATGTTTTGTGGATTCATGTTTTCCAGCTCTGTTCTCTTTTTATTTCGTATTAGAAAAGCTTACTGAGTTTTCTGACAACGTCCCTGCTAAGCACGAACAAGCAAACGCATCACCATGGTAAGCTAGTGATATAGTCGTAAGAATCCATTTTTTGAGAATAATATGTGCATCCTCACGAGTTCCACATAGTATCGACAGCAAACACGTTAAACGCAGCTGCTTACATCTTTAAAAAAGCCTGCATTTCTTTTTCAAAATGGCAGCATTATTTGACGACGAATCGAATTCTTACCTTTCTATAAGCTCGTGTCGGAGAGAAGATCCGCTAGGGAGCAACACCAAACGTAGCCCATTTTTCTCTTCATTCTATAATGCTTCGAATAGGATATTTCAATGATCATTTAGATCATTTCTAGCTTACGTAAATCGGCTCCAATAAGCGAAGCATTTTTGCATGTTCGTGCGACAACGTTAATGCTATCTCATCTGGTGTTTTTGTTAGTAAGAACTGCTTCAGTTGCATCAGATGTTCTTGTGATAATAATGTATGATGCTCATCTGGTGGAGGTGGAGAGCTGTAGGAAAAGATTTCTAATCAATATTTCACTTGAACACAAGAACGTGCTACCACCTACGTATAAATTCCGGAGTCTCGAGAATCTCTAGTACCACCATCAGTACTTTCGCTTGATCGCCCTCTAACGCGATTCGATACGCCCTCTAAGTTATACGTAGTTGTTGAAGACAGCTGTAGAAAACGAAACGAAATTTGGCCAATACATAAACTCGAACTTATTGACGAGAACTGCTCAAATATTTTGAAAGAACTAGTGCTACTTTACATCAAATACTTAAGAGCATAGCAGTTATGAGAAGGCAATATTCAAAAATTTATACTGGAATCAAACCTTATCGTAATCATCAGAAAATTTAGTCCTTGGCTCGTCGTAATCGAAAAACACCCCATCCCTTGTACCTTCTGACTGGAAACCTTTACCTAGCATTTCATCCGCTAAGACACTCTGCAAAAAAAAGTCACCATTTTTCCAATCAAAAATTTGCGTACTTCATAAAAAAATGGTTTTCATAGAGCAGTCAAAGTCTTCAGTAACACATTGAAAAAGAAGAAGGGTGAATCGAATTCTTACAATGCTATTAAACAGTATGTTCACAAGAAAAACCTGCCCTTAGCATAATATAGAAAAACGGCTTAGCTGAAAAACGACATGAACAGGTTCGCAAAAAAAAATTAGTACCGTTTCTACTCTGAAGTTTGGTCTTGGTGGTAAAGGTGGTCGAGATGATAGAGTAGGAAGTGCTTTAGCGATATTCAAACTAGAAGAATTTGAACGGTGACCCAAATTCTGACAGGACTGATATCTTCTCGACATAGCATCTATAACGACATAACATATTGGTAACTTTGAATATCATAGGATTATCAATGAACACTCACTAGGTGAGAAGTTGAGGCTCGAATTAGATGGACTATCAATCGTAGAACTTGAAGATGCATCCAAAATGTCATTCATAGCATCGTAATCCATTTCGGAGTACTGTAAATTCAAACTCATTTATTTATTTTTACAAAGATCTCTTATTGCTACAAACATCCTCGTTATCAGCGTCATTACGTGGTGACCGAAGAGGTAGCGGAAGCGGACGATTAACAAGAGTGGCTGGAACAGGTGGAACAATCAATGCTTCTGGTTTCGCGCTGAATGAATGACTGTTGACAAACTGATTTCTTATATCTATAATTTTTTCAAAACTATACAAAAAGTTTTACAAGAAAAGCTATTATCAAATTATATTAAAGATATTTTCGAAGGAAGGAAAAAAGTATGAAACCTATTTTCTCGATGGCTAACAGTAGGCTTAGGACGTTGATGTCCAGTAAGATAATTTTGATGAAGAGCTGTTTGATTTAAAAGAACTCGTTGAGACAACGATCGTAGCGCGGCTTAAGTTTCATTCATTAATTTCCATTTTATAAAATTTGTCCTTTTTCAAAGATTGAAAAGTTTCAGTAGTACTTTGATTAGTATATGGCTTAAGAACATGCATATAGCTAGCTTCAAGTTCAAAGCTTCCAATATCTCCTCCACTGTCACGTCCACATATAACGGGAATCGAAATAACACATCCAGATGCGATTGTTAGTGGACGTCTATGACTTCTGTAGAAATCAACCAGTGTTGATACCGAATCGAATGATTCTCCTTCCAACTAAAATATTCATAGTGAACGTGAAATATCAACAGCTTTTTCTTTTCGTTTTTTATTTTTATTTCATTTATTATCTTCATCACTATAATTAATTCTACTATGACTGTGTAATACACAATTTATGATATTTGTAGGATTTTTTCTGTGTTTTTATGAAGTTCTCAAATTACGATTACATGTCTATTTAAAGAAAACGAGTCTCATACATATGGCCAAATTATGCAAGTGTGCATTAATATAAAATGTATTGTGAATCATCGTCAAATTGACCTTAGTATGAAGTTTTTATAGAAGAAGCTATAAAATTACGCGGCTTTATCCCTTACAGAAGGGTCAATGCTAAGAAAATCGCTATTGTAAATTTATTTACACATAAGACTATGTTTATATGCTAATACCGACACGTGAAATAACAACAGAGGCTAATCATAAGAAACAATAAAGTGGAACATTGAATATCTATGATATTCTAATGATTCCAGTCAGAATCCAGCAAATCCTAATCAATTTCTACGGTAATTTATTATTCAATCTCTTATCTATATGGTTATCACTGCATGGAAGTTGATAAACATGCGGCAAATAAACATGTGCTTTCGAATCGACAATGATTTGATCGTTTGATTGATTTGACGTTGATGATTTGAAAAAATCTAACGATATTCATTTTGAAACACTAGACATAATGGGTTGTTTCCATTACCATAATAATAAGAAAAAAGAACTCATACCTTCAACGAAAACTAGAAATGTTGTGTTCGCAAAGAAAAAAAAACAGCTTAAACAGCTTACATGTTTCAAAAGAAGATAGCGATAACTCACATAAAATTCCCGTCTTCCATTATCATTATCACTGTTGATTTGAAAGTGGAGTGCTCGATTATTCCACATGGCTGTCAGGACAAATTCACCTGGTGACGAAATCGAGTCTCGAACCTGAGAAAGACACCCAAAACAGAAAATTATTTCTCAGAAATGACATTATTAGACATTGAACGATTGCATAAGCTTCATAACTAAACAATGTGGGTACGGCTATAGTTACACATTTATTTACAGCTATACCAATCTACCGTCAGGAAGGGTTCCCACCATATTTACGAGTCTACGAGATTTTGGGGGTGCCAAAGTGACGCACAGTCCTGAATCATGACTCGTGGCCGCCACCTGGGCATTCGAGCTCCGTCATCCCTCCACGGTTGGCTAATTAATACCATAGAAATCTGTGTAAGACAAACCGCACTAATTTAATGAAGAGTGGTTAACTCGAGTCACTGTATAGATCAGAATTTCATTCAACTACCTTCACGATATTACGATGAACACAAATGGGTAGCTGCATCTCGCAGCATGGATTCATCAACGCCGAAGCTTATTTAGTTCAGTATTTCAATGGAACTACATTCCCTGTCGACCGTTACAGTGTTATCATCCGATTCATATTTGTTGCTTGCCGTGTAGTATTGAACAATAAGAACATTGTGAACGCAGTGTACTCAACGATTAATGGATGTGTGTAATAGGAAGACGACACAGCTGTCTTGTTGACATAAATGTGGGTGGTATTAACTCATCCGAACTAGGTGGTTTGTTGGAATTCTCCTCAAATACACCGATTCCGAGTCATTTAAATAACAAGCATAGATCACTGTTAGATCACACTTTTATGTATTATCTGAATTATTTTGATTGAAGGGAAAACTTACGGCAATATTTCTTAAAGTGTCATTATCGACTATTTTTATGGTATTTAATAAGCAGAAAAGCAGTCAGCTCAGAATTAAAAGTAAATTTGCTATCATTAGGTAAAGAAGTACTAAGGAAGAAGTCTCAACAATACATTAAATTACTATTGAAGTAGTAATGGTCAAATATGAAGAGTAGTTAAAGTAATAAATTTGATTTTCTTAAATTCCACTGTATGCTTCATACTTGTGTTATAACATACCTGTTGGAATGTTATGAGACAGGCTCAGTTATTTTTATCTAAGCATTCATCGTCACTCATATGACTCAGAGATTCTGTCATGTTTGTGACTCTGATCTATTGAATAGGTTACAGTAACACTCCAATTTTAATTGAAACGTATTATACTTGAATTGATTTTTTCTACTGCTAATATATTTTAAAGGACAAATACCACACAACATAGTCGTTAAAAAGGAAAAAATTCTATGAAACGTTTTATTTATACTAACCAAAAACTCTCCATTTTCTTGTAACATCTGCTCTGATTTGATTCTGGTCAACATGCCACCATACCATACCTGATCCTTTAATTTATAAACACTTGCTGTCAGGCAGTCACCATAATCTGCCATCCTGAGAAAATTTTCTTATGCTATTGCTTGATTAGGAGAAAAATCTTTTATACTTCCAAAGAAAAAATTCCATTACACAAAAAATCTTTTTTTCGAGAAACCAGACTAATCGAGTAATTTTTCAAAAACACAAATCAGTAGAGGTTAAGGTAACAAATGAGAAAAATCGGTTTGAAAAATAAACAACTAAACGTTCTCTAAAATAAGGGATAGATAAATAGGTGAGTGGTAGAGACGTAATGAAATGCAATTTCTCACGAATGATCATCTTGTTGACAATGATTCATTCCTGATGGAAGACATAATGATTCAGAAAGAGAGAGGGAAAAAGAGGTATTGATAAGGAAAAAAGAAATGCAGAGGAGAAAATGTCTTTATGACCAATTTAAAAGCTGGCAGTTCTTATGAGAAAAATATACTAGCAACATGATGATTTTAGCTTAATATCTACAATGTAAAATGTAGACCATTCAAGTGAAAAATTTTAAGATCAAACCGTTTCAAATCGACACAATTCATATAGAAAACTACCAAGTGTTTTTTGTTTTTCAGCGACTCGTGGATGGGTTTTAGTTTGTTCTCACGTATATTGAGGGTATTTCGATGGAGGAAACTACGTATATCATCCGATATCAAATATTAAAATGACTAAGCATAGTTACTATTATGTTTATTTCTGTAGAGTATCTAGGATTATGCATCGGATGATGATTACTCTTATGTGAGTTCGTCATCATAAACTATAGGACCATTGTGATCGTTTTGTTGGTCATCTAAGATTTGCCTCAATTATTCTCTACGTGTCAAAATACCACCACTATAAATTGTCAGGACAATATACGAACACAACATTACGCATGAAATATGTGAAAATCGTTGGAACGGACATGTAATCAACATTACGACTTCTAGAATATTGACAGAATGACATACACATATATATAAAAGCATGTACATGTGTTCGTTTACGAATACATAAATGTATATTTCTGTCTACACACAATCACATATATATATA
>KN716342.1:86038-112861 GCA_000816705.1 Dictyocaulus viviparus
TATATATATGTAAGTACTTTCTTCCAACTTTACTTAGCTTGATATTCACTGAAACAGTAGATTTGCAGCTGAAAAAACGTTGTGTTATGTCGAAAAAGACTGCTACAAGCCTAGAAAAGTACAGAAATATTTTAAAATAAAACAGCGTGCTTTAAAGCTTATGTAAATTTGTCAATGGGATGATTAACTGCTTCGACTTCGACTAAGAATTTCGTATACCTCATAATTACAGCCTGAACTTGTAAAGTCATAAAAGTAGACGAAATTTTGTAGATCAGTGATACAAACTTCGTTAATTCCTATTCACTGTACTCCAGAGATGTTAAGGTTAGCAAGGGTCAAGGTTTTATTCAGAAAAGAATAGTATTGAGCTCTCTTATCATACAGAATTTAGTAGCGCTAACGATTCATGCAATATTGAATAGTGAGGAAGCTGTTGAAGTGATGATAGAGAAGCTATATTTCAAAAATAAGTGTCTTAAAACAAGAAATAAAACAAGAAGATTTTCTGAAATTTTTGGATAAATTGGAAAGCCTTGGATTAAGAGAGAAATAGTCGAACTGTGCTTTTCGTCAATGTTTCAATTTTTTGGTACTAATTCTAATAGTAATTTGATTATTTTTTTGTATTTGAACATGCAGCTTGAGCCAGAAGCAATAATTTTATTTGTTTAAGACAACAAGTATAATGACTGAATGATTACTGATTACTTCAGTATGATCGTTCAAAAAAGAACTCTATCGTGTAACTGATTAGAACCGATTGTAAATCATTACTGATACGTACACAACGTACGAACCTAACTTGCCTTTATAAATGATGAATGTTTTTTTTAGTTGTTTTTCACAAATGCCAAAATAAACAAGCAAACATAAGAGATAACTCTGGGGCCTTTTAAGTGGTAGCTTTTTAACTCGTTATAAATTTCCTCAAGTTGACTAGATGCGTTATTTTTCAAAAATAATAAACACCATGAAAAAAAAACTTCCCCAATCTGAGGTAGTGCTGAAAAAAAAGGTTAAGAAGAAAGAGAAGAATGAAAAAGGTATGGAAAAAGTTCACCACTGATTCGTACAATATCCTTATTATAATGAATTGATCCGAAAATTTATAAATTAAGCCTAAAAGTTCAATAGATTCTCTACGAAAAGACTTTTTTTACGTTGAGAATCATTGACGGGTTTGTATGAAAGAGGCAAACTAGAATATAACAAAAAGATGGAGCAGAAATACTGGAGATGATCAATAAAAAATTTCATATAACACATTGCCTGTCGCACTGAGCGAAAGAAAAAATCCTCGGAAAATCAAAACCTCCATCAACTTGGGATAAATGGAGATCAGAGGAAAAAATGTCATTGCTGGTAAGAGATCGAAGAAAACGATTTTTTGAAGTTTCGGTATGATTTGTCATCCAATAATAACTTAGAGGAACAATAGGAAATGAAGTTAAAAAACGGAATAGTGTAGTTTCTTTACAATATAAAAAATATTGTAGAATAAAAAAAAATCCACGATAGTAGTGATGGAAATAGTTCGATGACTCAGTAAAATCTTTGGCTCTATCAGATAGTATCTGTATGTCGTTTGATCGTTTACGCAATCAACGTTCGACGAGCAGAAACATATTCGCCGCCGACTGTCGTAGTTGCGCGACTGTTGTGAATCTCGCGACAGACGTTCAATGACGACGCCAGAACGAGACAAACAGATTGAGACGGACAGACATCGAAATTACAAGAGAATGAGAAGAATCAGAAAGAAGTTTTATCGAAACCGAAAACTCAACGAATACTGTAGACTATACCATTTCAAAAATTCTATCTAACAAAACTAAGAAAGGCACATAGTGAACTGCTTATGATTGTACGTGCCTGTTTAGAATATATAGAAATGGCATTCGATATCTAAGCAGCAACATTTCCGTGAGCAAAGATGTGCAACCGAATATTGAAGCTATAATTAAAAAACTGTAATCAATATGAAGTTAAATGCTCTGGTAATAATAAACTGTAGCAGATTACAGACATTTGATAGAAAGGCCTTCACCATGTTTTCACGTATAATATGAAAATTAGTCAGTAGTCCGTTCCATTTATGCAAGTGGATTGAATTATATCTGAGGGCCAGATGAGTGATTAACGTGAGGTGCAGAGAGGTTAAGATTGTCTGCTAACGCGGGACATTGGCGTAATCAATCTATTAGTGAAGCTAGAGAGCTGCTAGCGACGATCTCATCAACAAAATCTGAATATGATCGTCTTCTCTGTGCTGAATTCAAGGCGATTTGACTCTCCAAGCTGTTCTGATATCCAGTCATACATTTTAAGGATAAATTATGTCCCTATCATCATAATTTATGTAAAGCGGACGATACAAAAGTAATGATATGAATTTCACCTAAGTATTATATAATTTTTTACAACACAAATAATGACTATGTATAGTAATTAAAATATAAATATTCGTATAAATAAACGACGAAATTATTAGCAATGAATAATTAAAAATTGTAATTTTTTCATTCTATATGTCTAAGACAAAGCCATGAGGGCTTTAAATCTCTTGTATTGATTTCTAATTGCAGTTGTTGAAAAAAAGAAAGTATGTGAATTTATTATAAAATTCTACCTATTCATATTTTATAATAAATCTAACTATTTTCATATATTTGTAACTGGTAATCAATAAGAGTCTTATTTTTAGTGACGATAAAGCTCTGGATTGTTTGAGGTAGAACACTCTGATGATTGTTTACTATTTGTTTGAGTACTAAATATTAACTGCAGTCACCGCTACAAACTTCTTATCAAGCTGAACTGTTTAACTAGTACATCGACGGAAGCGAAAAACAAAGAACAACGTTTGAACCAACGTTCCGATTACAGAATGATTTTACGGAATACGTTACAGTCATAGATTAGAATCAATAATAGAAGCACAACTTGAGTAGTAGATGGGATAATTTTGAGTTGAGTAGTAGATGGGATAATTTTAAGTTAAATTATATCACTTAGTCCACGTCCAAGTGAAAAAGAGGAAAAACGATAGATATGTCAACGATTATATTCCGAAGATAACGTCCATAGAATAAAGTATAAAGCACTCTTAACCCTCAACGAGTTTTGAAATTTAGTGCTCATAGAGTCATATATGTCTGAAGTAGACTAGATCACTGTAGCAGATATGATATGATAATAATGATTGAAAGGCCATCCTCATTCTTTTTGTTCTATGATCATGAATTCTGAACATTTTGTAAGTGTAATAGTTCTTAAGTAGAATTTTTTTTCAAGATATCTTGTTGATGAGGAATTTTCATCAAATATATAGATTTTATGCACGAATAGTTTTTAATCGTTACCTCAATGATTATTCACGATATAAAATGACGTACGTGAGAAAATACGAGGGAAAAAAATACTCGACATATTAAAACGAACCGATCAAATAATATGTTGGTGTGAAAAGAAAAGACTTAACGTCCATCATGAATCCATTAACGAGCGAAAAAATATCGCCTTTATGTAATATTAAATAGCAAATGTTATAACGAATTAATAAAAATGATCAAAATTCAAGGAATGATCTTCTAAGAAACAAGAATGTATCATAATAAATGAATAAATTCAATATCATAATTATAAATGTCCTACTTTGATGATGACCACAGCAGAACAGACAGATGTCGCTTTGTTTTGGCGGTGGTTTCCAACCTCAATCAAATCGCTTTCTTCTAACAAACTCATTTCTATGCTAATGAGGAGACATCAACAGAGCGTAAATAATTAAATTTAACCAGTTGATATAACATACAGAAAGAAATATCGATGACAACGTTGAATATTAATAAAACCGTAGGACACTGATGACTTAAAACTGTACCTAAAATACTGTCACTAAATGTAGCCAAGTCGGTAAATAGTATAGTAAGCAATAAATCGGTGGTGAAATTTATAGCCAAAGTTGACTATGACTCAGATCGCTACGAGGGAACCTCTCCAATAAAAATGCTGGATGAAGATATAACTGTCATAAGTCTTATAGAAGCATTAGTGAGGCAATCGATATCTATTTAATAAGTCTGAAATCAAAAGAAAAAGCATAAAAATCAAGAATCAAATGTTTCTTTTTATTAACAACAACAAAAATTGGCGTGGTACATGGTAGATTTTATGCAATTTTCATGAGAAAAAATAAAATGAATTGTCCTACTACTCACGAGGATTTTACAACATAAATCATTTTTCAAATTAATGTATTCAGAAAAATCTAACATAGCCATTCCTTATCACTATATTAACAGCTATCAATTATGGTGAAATTTCTACAGTAATCATGAGGAAGAAGCATTGATCATTTTGATAAATACAGTTGAAAATAATCCTCTGAAAACAAAAACACTAAAACACTAAAACACATTCTATTCTTTTTTTTAACTATCACTACCTCACAGTTCTACTATGGTCACTAAGAAAAATACTCATCTAATGTTGAGTGCCGATTGACAGGTAATTGTTTGGACAACGATAAAAATATTTCAAATATTTGTAGAAGATGATATTTTGTGATTATATGTTTTTTGTTTTGATTTTAGAGCTTGAGGAGGTTATGGTGAGGTCAATGAGTAACAATGACCCTTCAAAAATGACCTAAACTCTTAGAAATCATCTTTTAACTCATTCTATTGAGCAATCGTTCTTGGGATCCTGCCTTTTCCCCCCCCCCTACCACAATCATTACACATATGTTTATTAACCGTAATGGTATTAATATTGATGGACTTACTTTGTATTAAAATTTTTGTTTCATTGAAATATTATTTACACCACGAGCAATATTTCTTATGTATATAAATAAAGAAATTGAGAAAAAACAAAAATAAACAATATCTTGATGATATTATACAAAAAATTATCCTACATGGAACATTTAGAAGCATCGGAATAAAGCTAAGAAGTAAACAAACACTACAAACATTGATAGAATGCTCATCAATCCCTTATGGTCAATTTCATTAACGAAGTTTTAGTGAGTATCAATAGAAAGGAAGGAGGAAAAAAGCATCAGGATTGTTTCTTTTTTTATTTCATTTTCTTCAAGATATATACAAAGGATGAGAACAATATGTGATTTTTACGTAAAAGAAATTGGTTTCTATGAAAAGATAATCTATGATAATGGTACTCACTCCAATTGCATAGAGAAGCTGTTGATTTTCTAACAGCCTCATTAGCATTGTAGCCTCATGCCTAAAATGTCATGAAGCGCTTCAACTCTGTCGTAGCGTGGAATGTTGAATGACAGACGAACAAAGCCGCATCCCCGTTTGCACCCGATTCATACACACAAAGCTTCTCAATTCTATTCACAATCACGATTAAGACATTTAATGACAGAGGTTTTAAATCAATAAAAACGAATGAAATAAGAAAACTCAAATAAAAAAAAGGAATGCGAATTCTTGATGATGTTGTTGGATTAACGTAGAACTTCATCAACAAAGTTAACAACAACAATAACAACAACAACAACAAACCTATGAGGCTCTGAAGAAAACGACTTTTCATGAGACTTTTGTCGATTCTAAAATTTGTTTTTTCAATAAATTATTCATACCAATCTTGTCCACTGTTTATCAATGACAACAATTGATATCAGTAAAATTTTTTTCCGGAAATTTACAAATACATAACAAAGCTATTCAGTTTATTATCCTAAGCCAATTGTTAGAAATTCATTGAATCGAAATTCAATCCATATAGTCCAATGAGACATATAATGTATGAAAAAATGCCAAAAATATATTTACAAACTAATTACAATGAAATTTTTTAAAAAATTCATAGATTTTAGAAATATGAAATAATTTTGATCAATCGATTGATGATAAATATTATTTATATGATGGTATGCAAATCATTCGAATAATTTCAGATCTTTCATTTCTGTGATTATCCTTTAGAATAAATCTTGAATCTGGGTCGATAATTGATAAATTGCCTATCACTAAACTCATTAGATCACCTATCAAATCTTTAATATGTCATTGACATAAAGTCCTTGGTGTTTCACTATTCTTACGAAATAAACATATTAAGAGATCACATTAGATTGAAAAGTGCTCTGAAAAAGCATACTGAGTGAAATTAGAACTCAATTAACAGTAAATAACTGATTTATATGATTATAAATGAGGATGCGATTAGCATTCTAATCTTATTCTAGAAACTTTGAGAACATTCTGGATGGAAGTCATTTCATTTAACATCGCATTTCATCGGGAAGAGTAAAAATCTCTTACGGATCATGCTCACCGGTCACTAATCGTAATATATTAAA
The DNA here is from genome assembly GCA_000816705.1 of Dictyocaulus viviparus. NCBI lineage: Eukaryota > Metazoa > Nematoda > Chromadorea > Rhabditida > Metastrongylidae > Dictyocaulus > Dictyocaulus viviparus. The sequence goes on from KN716342.1 coordinate 92,382, forward strand.
TTCAATCGCTAGGAATATTTCCATGACATCATTAATCACCTAATTGATGAAAGCTAACCCTTATTATAAAAATATCTACTTTATTCATAGTGATTGAAAGATAGTACAACTGGAGAGCCGGATATATAAAAAAAACACATGAGAAACCGTAAGAACTATTCCTTCATTTGCATGTTTAGCAACAAAACTCTTATCTCAATCACACAGTAGTTTAAGCTGCAACCAACCACCAAATTTGTAGTGGTAGTCGTAGAACAAACGAGAAGCAAGAAAATTGGCAATGTAAAAAACAGCACTATTTATTTGTATTTATAAGATTTCTTAACTTGTACATGATCGTATTCCCTCTTCTGTATATCTTTGACCTTTGATAGCAACATCAGATGAGGACGATCTATGATAAGCTACCAATTTTCTATTTATTACTTAATGTAACTAAGATAAGCTTTGGTGTTAATAGTCCTCCATTGCTGGATGCGTCTACGTATTTGTGTTCAACGTGAAAATGCAGTACTACCTTGGCTACTATTGCAGTCAATCTTAATGATTTCAAAGTAAATCACTGAAAATTGCATATATGGAACTAACTCAATCTCTGCTATTGAGGAAAACATTCGTGCTTTCATGAAATATGATGGAAAATTGATAAAAACAGAAACTATGTCGATTTATTTATACTAATTGTGTAGGTTATTAAAATGAATCAATACCGCACTAACATTTAGTTAATATTAAAGCAATGTAACTTTTTTCGTGCGGATTTTTTATAGCTGTCAATGTATTTAGTGGAAATATCTTTATTATTGTCATCTCGTCATAAAAAGTATTCTAAGCTTTGGCTTTTTCTCGTCAAGAAAGGAAAAAATCTGACTAATTCAGCGGAACAAATCTGTTGTTAGCTAACGTAAGACAAAATTCTTAGAAACAGAATGATTTCGATCTATTCAGATTAAAAAGTTATAGATTATTTAGGGAGCAAACATCGTGTTTAAGTCTGTAACAACCCAAGTAAACTATTTTCAGATATTAGAAAGGATTGGAATGCGATGAGCAGGACAAATCATTATAGCAGTAAAGATTTTCTCTAGTAAATAACCTATTATAAACAAAATAGCAGTATGACAATATTGAAACTATAAAAATATGCCTGAAAAAGTTACAAGGTTTGATCCAATAGATCAAGTATGAAATATAGAATAAGTAGAGATATCGTTGAAATGCCTGTGTCAAAAAAAATGAAAACTGCTGAGTTCATGAGAAGAAAAGCATGAAATGGTACCTGACACACAGCTTCCATTGAGATCCTTGAATACCAGATGAAACAAGCAAATAGAAACGACGCATTTTGCTAGTATTCAAATAACAGAACATTGATAATCACTGTAACAACCAATTTGATCTGGATTAACGACTGAAACAGAGGAACAAAAAACTCAGAAAAGAACTGTATTCAATAGGAAAAAAGAAATAAATAATGGCTGTCCACATTGATTAGTGATGGGGCATCATTCAAAGCAGTGATATTCACAGAAACACCATTGAATAGTAATAAAAAATTGTCTGAAAACGATAATTCACAGTGATGACAAGCAATCAAAACCAACCGTGTTCACAGTGGTCCTCAACGTTGACGTAAGTAGAGAGGCATTCCCAGAATGATGGATTTGTGTTTCCATAACAATGTGATTTCAATTATGTAGTTGATGATTAAAGAACAAGTTACGCCAATACCAAACATCAAACTACCTGCCAATGCCACAATGAAAACAGTTTTCAAATTTTGAGAGAATATCAATTGAAATTGTTGTAGCTGATTTCTTTATGAGTACGCTTCTAGGTACTATATCCAGTAATCAAGGTGGCCAGCGATGGGCATTAGGTTATTCAAGGAGTGGTTATTTTGTGTGAATCTGTGGAGGTGAAATTTCTCGACTAGAAAGTTATTTCGGAGATTTTGTAGAGTTTCTGAATGTCTACGTGAACCTGCCCGATAAAGTCAAGTCATTTTTTTTTCAAATATTACAGAGTGATAACAAGTGGTATAAGAAGTATGACGACCTCCATAGATGACGATATCAAACTATAGAATCACAATCATTATTCCTCTGATACCATGGCTCTCCTCAGGTGCATCTGAAGTACTAAAACTAAAGACAGCATTTTTTTCAATAATGATTGAATACTGGTAGACGTACCATTACCATTTTCTTCCAATGAAGTCAACTTCTGCTTTATGGGCATTAAAATAAACATACCAACAGGTAAGGACAGATGTTTTTCTAGCAAATTAAAGCTCGATATACTTCCTCTTTCTCTCCAGAGGGCCTCCCATTATAAGTTATTGATGCGACGACCGTAGACAATGTTCTAATTGCCAAAAATTCATTCTACATAAAGCATTACGTTTCTGTCCTATTTAATTTTTGTTTCAAGTCGCGTAACTTGATGAAATGAATGGTTAAATCAACTCTAAAGTAGTTCAGCGTTCACTGAATTGCATTGGTGCTGGACAGTTGCAGTAAACGGCAGATTGTTGAGAAAAAAAAACTTGGATCTTCAAATTAAATCCTCTTCCCACTATCAAAATGGACATACATTGATAGAGAAACACAAATAGGACAATCATGTCATAAAAGAAACAAATGACCGATAAACTCAAAGAAATATGGAGTGTATTCCAACAGAATGCAGGAGTTCTCTCGTACGGCTACTCAAACCAAAAAAAAGTTCTTGCTTCGGACGTAAGCTACTTGCATTTGGAGATGGTAAAAAATTCAAACTGTGAATTGGGCCTTGTTTACGTCATAATGTTCAACGAAGACGACTTCCATAGACGATGACTGCTCAAAAAGGTCACGAATGGAGAGCATGCTGGAGAGCCCACTATCAGTAAAGCAAGCCATGCAAGTATTGATGTAAGTAATGATATTCTTTTTGTGAATCAAAGTCTTACATACCTCTTCATAGTAAGCCTTGCAGTATAGTGATTAAATAACTATAAACCTAGAAGAAATCTTGTATATAAAGCTGAAGAACAATAGAAAAATTCACGAGCGCTCACAAAATAACTATTGCTAAACCTTCAATAATTCGCATTGTTACAGTCGATGACGGAACATATTTACCACTCTTCATCGCCAGTTCTTGTGAACAAATACGAAATGCAGTGGATTGTACTTGGACAGAACCACCCGTACTTCATGACGGCGACACGAATATTCAGGGCGTGCCACATGATAACTGCTGAATTGAAGTTTAGTAAAACAAACCAATTAACGATGAAAACAAACATTTATAGTGCGTTACACAGGGATTGATCAACGCTTCAAATCTTGTGTCATATGAAAAGATCCGGATAGTGATTATTTCTTCTTTTACTTTAAATTACTTTTGATTACTTACTTCTTTCTTTCGCTCTAGAGATTCGCTAAGAATAAGGAGAATTGCTTTGACCGTCGTATAAGTGGTCTTAATACGATGCCTTTGATGTATAGCAAAATTTAATTACTTAGACCTGTTCACACTACTTGTATGACATGGGAAACACGGAGCATTACCCTTTGGATGAATTAGAGCTCTGTACTCCATGCACTCTTCAGTAAACTCGATATTATTGTATATCCCCCAAGCCGAATGATCCTTCTGGTGCTCTGTTTCTTATCATATTGGCTTTACAATTATGATAAACATAGCTTGTACAATCCGGAAAATTATCTCCGATGACCCATGAACATTTTATTAACTGATAGAAAGATTTATTGAATAAGTCATAGTAACTAGTTTACAGGAAAAAAGACGCGACATTTAAATGAGTATTCTAAGCAATACTAAATAGTTAACATGAATATCAATATCCTAAGAGAATATCTCTTACTTATGATTTTTAGCTTTCGGATACATAGCACGCTCATAGAATTTCAGATCACGAGCATAATACTCGATACGTCGCACCGATGTCAAGTCGTATATGGCAGATAAAGCTTGCTGTTGACGCGTTATATCGCTACGATCGGATACAATGTTGTACTGAAGATAGATCAGCAAAAACATAAAATACAACTATGAAATATAATCATAGCGGTTGCAAGGTACGTCAAAAAAAGCATACAAGGTAGAGAAGGAATTCCGGTAAAACGATATTGCCTTCATCATCTGCATATTCACTAAACGCATATTCATCTTGTAGTCGAGCGATTTTCACGTTGATTTCTTTCTCTGAAAAAATGACAAAGAAAAAAGGTACTGCCAGAAATGTATAAACGCAGCAGCACAAAGTCTGCTGAGAACATCGAGAAAATGTCACGTTTCGAATTAACAATAGCGAGCAGTTTTGTGACGACAATACGACGAAGATCGGACATCTTAAAATAAAAATTTAATTGATTATCAACAAGAAAAATTATTAGTTCCTCAAAAATACAAAAAACGAAAAGATTTTCGTGGATCATGATTGGGCTTAAAATGGTAGTTGAGTGAATGGTAGTTTTTCGTACTCATCAGTAGATTTTAGTAGTAACGATCGATACAGTGAATTTTTTTGCTACACTAGAACTTACTAATTAATACAAGTATTCTTTTTTTTGCGTGCTGCTTGAATTTCAATTACCTTTTTTGAAATCTATTTTTTAAATTACGCCGATTGCTATTCTGAAACGGTTTTTTCCATCGCTTTCTTGTTTTCTACAATCATACAAAGAAATTACATTATCGTTAAGTTCAAATTTTAAAGGAGAGCGTCATCTAGGACTGCTATTTTTAAATTCCAGAATTGTTTTAATAACTAACTTTTGGAACCGTACCCAGCTTAAATTTCGATAATTTCGACAAGACGTGCAGATATTCCTGCAAATAGAATTACTTCTGCATTCGTTTTTTCCAAGAGAAAAAAAAAGAAAATCTGAGTTACAAATAGTTCCAGCAAAAGCTGTGCATCCACAATGATATCCTAATAAATTAATATGTAATTTATAAAGCATATAATTAGCTCACCATTAATTTCTCGTTAGAATCAAAAATCTCTTGAAAGATACTGCCTACCTTTAGTTTTGAAATTTATAAATCGACCTGTGATATCACAGAACCAAAGGCCGATTTCGATTTTGTTAGTGAAAACTAGTTATAGTTTCGATAGTTGATTTCTACGAAATAAAATAATAGCCTGAAATATAACAAATCAAATCTGAAAAGTCAGAAATTTTCAAAAATACAAGCCGAAGACTGCAATTAATAGAACTGTAAATATTCTTAGTGATTAGGGGACTTATTTCAATACAATCAAAACTAATTCAATCAATTTTTGTTAAAAATTCGTTGGATAAACAACGAGCTAACCTTGAAACGTGTAATTCGCAGTCTAAAATGTCACCAAGATACTGTAACGGCGGCTTACACACGGTTGGTTGACGGCTATACAGCGTAGTTTATCACTCTGTGAATGATATGTGGAGTCGATTAAACGCACTACACTCCAACACTCTCATGAGTTATCACGTAGAATGCCACATCATTCCATACAGGAAAAATCAAGGAAAAACTCGAAACGTCATAAACACTACGTTTATTAATGAACAAGTGCTTTTCGACTTCTAATAGTGCATTTAAGAATAAACCTTATTGAAACGGATTATGAGCTTATTTGTAAAACTTAAATCAAGCAAATCACACATAATTGCTCCATATTTAAACTTTAAAATATTTTGAAATCACGACAATATTATGAAAGCAGAAATATAACTGAGTACTTAAGCTTTTATAGCAATAAGTCATTTTTACCAAAATTTGTTGCCTCGTTTCGATGAAAACCTACTCAGTGAATATAAATAAATCCTGACGAATCTGTTAAATTATTCAAAATAATGCAGTTAAAAAGAAAGTGAAAATAACATTATGGATAACATATAAGTGAGAAATTGATCACAAGAAAATAGAATAATGGAAGCCGTGAGGTTCAGCTTTAATAGCCTGAAGAAGTTTGTTATTAAAACAACAAGAAAAACATGAATTCTTTGAACTTCTTGTCAAATCACTCATAATTCACAAGCTTTCATGTAACAATTTTCAAATGATCAAATGAAATTCATCTTAGTTACAAGGGCATCATTGGTTTCACTTCCAACACTCTCTAGTATATTAATCTTTTAAGATTTTCATCTGATTTAGTACTTCAAGAAGATCCGATTACTTAACCATGTATTACTATGCAACGAAATAGAAAATATATGAATCTCACGTAAGTGTGAGGTATTTGAGTTGACAAAAAGCAACCTAAATTGGTGGGTGACGACAACCTCTTAATAAAAAACTATTCCATGTAATGGGTGAAAAGATTGTATAAAACGGCATTCATATTTGCAACAGGTACTACATGGTACTGGTACTAAGTAAATCAAGAGTCTATAGGAAAAAAGGATAGTTTTGTTATTGGAAATAACACATTGTTTTGCTAAGTATTACTTACACTCGGAAGCATGTGCAAATGATCTCTAGTAAGAAGACAATATTGCCAATCAGTTCATCAATTCATCAACTCATCAGCTCATCCGTAGATATCAATGAAATCACACGAATAAGATGTAAGATGATAAGATTCAACGAAGCTTTGTAGAGGTTAATGTGCTCTACATAACTGACAGCTTGCGCGCGTATGCTAAGCGGAGGCACAGCGTTTGACTGTGACTCTATCCACCTCACAATTTCGTACGCACTCACTCTCAGTAAAGATTCATGGGCAGAATGAAAAGGTCGAGAGCCATCTTGGCTTACATGCCTCCTGACAAAAGAGTGAGTGTATTTAGTGTTATAGGATATATCATCCAGTGAATCCCCTATTTTCAGAAACATAACAAACAGCTGCAAGATAGGGCGTCAGGTAGATCAGCTCGACGTCAGGGCGAAAGCAGCTGTACGTTATTGTTTTGTTCAGTGCACATTCTATTGTGAAGTCAGAGATCATGATCTGAAATGAACCTCACCAAGTATTAAGTTTAGGGTTTTTAGCATCCCGTCGAATGCGTGGTAACCATCCGCCCCGTCACATGGAGTATAATGTAGCCGACATTCAAAACGCTGTAAATGTAAATCTGTTTGAATTTGTCTTTATTGAGATATTGTATAGGGTCAACGTTTTAACGCCCTGAGCCTTATCATTTCCAATTGAATGTTGTTTCATCAATTTCAGTAATATTTACAGGCAGTATATGCTGAACCTGACGTGCAGGTTCCAATCGTTGCACCGGCAGTTCAAGCACCAAATGTTTATGAGGTACACTAAGAGTTAATGTCATTTATCATGTGCATTTACCTAATGTTCACGATTCCTGAAGTAGACTTTCGAGTTCGCGTAACGCTTATTGATTTTTTTCGTCGCACTTCCGATCACTTTCTCACGCTGCTTCGACCGCGCCGGACTACGGCCGCGCCGGGCTAGAACCGCGCCGGGCTACGACCGCGCCGGGCTACGACCGCGCCGAGCTGCGACCACGCCGGGCTGCGACCACGCCGGGCTGCGACCACGCTGGGCTGCGACTTTGCCGGACTAAGATCTACCTAGAGCGATCGATCAATCGATCGATGTCATGGACGCATACACCACTTGCTTCTCTGCATGCTATATTTGCAGTGTAGTTGTTTAGGAATGGATCTTCTTGTAGAGAATCCTAGTGACCGTTTTTTGGTAGTTTTTGACTTGGGGTTACGATAGGCGCTATATTACACATCCCACCGCAACAGTGACTAGAAAGTAACTCATTTCAAACGATATTTCCATGCCAGCATCATGGCAATTGATCAGATGTTGAAAGAACAGTTATGCATGATGTGCACTCAAGATGCAATCCTGGTTTGGTCCTGCTGCGATCTTCTTTAAAATGCGAATTTCCTTCACCATGACTGTAAGAAATGACCAGTGTCGCTTCGGAATGACTTGAGGGTGAGTCATTTGCAGGAAGTAGGACAGTTTGAATGCTTCAGATTTCCAACCCCTCATTTACGTCCTAAAAATATATTCCTACATATGTGTTCGAGTCCTGGGTAATCTATTTAAGATGATGTCACCATCAATTAAACAATCTTATTTTGTTAATGGACCAATGATCGATAAGCCTGTGTCGGCAGTTGCCGGTATTGCTGGCCAACATCAACAAACTTTGGAAAATCTCGGATACGATAAGGTAAGTCATGGAAAAAGAATTTCGCTCTACTGGAAAAATTAACAAATGGGAACACTGCGATTAGTCTTTTACAGGCATACATTCTTTTCGGGCAGTTCCTAATTCTACGCAAGGGTGACGCTTTCGTGCAATGGCTTATTGTGAGTATTTCGTCTCTGATTTCTTATTTTTATTTTGTAGTTGCCTGTAAATACAATTCCTTAACATACAATTACTCCGCAGCCTGTCATTTTTTATTAACGTTAAAGAAGTGGAATTACGGTGAAAATATATATATATATATGATTTGTTTTTAGTACACGAATTCATCAATACAGGCCTTCTGTACAAAACTCTTTGTAGGATTGTCTAATTTGTCATTTGGTAGACTAACCTAGGTTAACCACCAATCATATCGCATTTGTCGTGAATTGTTAGTAGGTGCACTGGAATAGGACTTTGTTCTTTAGGCAAATAGTGAATGCATCCTACGTATGTATTATAGGCTCATGTGCGTTTACAGGAATGCTGGAGCATAAATGTGTACCGTATTTAGCGTATTCGTTTATTCACGATTTCTTGTACTTAAAAACCATAAAGTTATGTAAAATATATGGGCTAGAGTTCTTGACTTTCTTGCGCCAAGACGTGCTGTATTCAACAACTGTTGATTTTTTTGTTTGAGAAAGCTTTGAAGGCTTTGTCTAAAAATATCTTTTTTTCAATAAGTCATGTTTGAAGCGGTGTACAATGGAATCCAAGTATTGTATTACATTAGATTAAGAAGTATCAACTAAAAAAAGGTTATCATTGCATGTATTCTTATCAATGATGATAATGTTTCTAGGAAACAACTGGAATGGAGGAGCAGAGCGCTAAAGAAGCGTACAATTGCTTCTGTGAATGGGCTACTTGTTATTTGTAAACTTATTTCGTAGTTTATTTACCATCTAACAATCATATCAGTTATCCATATTAGATCGGTCTCGTAGTAATCACAATTGTCTCAGAAGTATTTTTTTTAATAAATTGTTAATCTTGGAGTTATTAATTCATTGCATTTGCAGACATTTGTTATTACACATTTTTTTATCACTATAACAGGAGACTTTGAGTATGGAATGCAACCTACATCCGATCCACTTGAATCATTTCCGGTTTATAATCGAGTTAAAAGAATTACATCTATATGATCCATCCATCTTTCAAGTAACCTGGGCTGTCGAATGAGTTCACCTCAATCAAAAGAGCATCAAATTGATGTTCATTGCCAATAAATCCACGTTTACATTGAGTGGTTTTACTATGTATGCTTTGATATTTTGTTGGAACAGAAGTACTTTCTTACTGTCTGGCGCTTGCTGATGAGTTATCTCCGGTGTTGGGAATACTACGTTCATGGAATCGGCGTACAAAGCTTACATTTCCTGACGGCCTTGATCCATACTTTCGATTCTTTTTGTGCGACCAAATCACTGTACTAAGGCTTCCAGGTCACTTGTATCCTTTTAATAAAATTTGAAGCTGTGACCGTGTTAGGCTTTCGGTAAAAATGTGTGAAACAGTTTCATTCGAACGTATTCATTTATTACTAAATGGTCGGTGATTGCTTCGCTAAGCAGGAGCCGATTGTTTGATGCTTGAGTTTATACACTTTTTTAAAGACTTTAGAGACAGGTTAACATTGCTGTCAATACAAATTGCATGAGAGTCAGGTATGAAACTAGTGTGAACCAATCTGCTCCCAACTATTGCCTCATTTAGTTTGTGGAAATTAGTTTTTGTAGCGTAATATTTAACATTTTGACGATGTGGATATTGTAAGGATAATTTTCAAACAACTGTCCCTTTAATGCATCTGATTTCTTGTCAGCTTTTTTCTTCAGGGCTCTTTTTGTCAATTTATTTTTTTTCGAGACATATTTCGCTAACATAAGGATCAATGAATTTTGTTAGTTATCATGAGGCCGGTGATTTTCTCACTATGGTCACTCTATGTTAATCCGTAGGTTTTCGAACGTTATTTCGGTGTTTACTGTGTAATATCAAAAATAAACAATTGAGCTGTTGAATGTATGCGCTAATCTGTAATATTTCCTTAAATTTTCTGGATGAAGTCAGAATACCAGTTGCATCGCATTGTAAGTTGTTGTTTATGTATATCAGTTGTTGCTGATCGTCAATGTGTGACTGTATCGAATGGTGATAAAATACCTGATTTAAAATTTTCCATTAAGAATAGGATCAATTGCCTTAGAGATCAGTCATCGACGTTGTGTTGATTCTGAATGCTTAGAAACGTATAATCATAAAATTGTTATGATTATGAAACCAGCAGAAGAACTTGACTATGAATGATTTTCATCAAGCAGGTATGTTTGATAAGCAATTTGAGAAGTGAAAATCTTGTCATAAAGCTTTCAATATCAAATTTTACATTGTAAATAACGAACCATAGATTGAACGGATGTTTTGTTTCGCTTTGGGACATTCGTGCATGTGCACGATTTAGTCAATCGATCGGTTTCATTAAAACGTTCGTTATCCAGCTAAAAAGAACGATTGGTTTGATAAATATATATTTATTTTACGAAATAAAACAATTAGAATTATTAGCTTTGCGTTTTTTTTTTTCAGGGATATTGACATACTGTTTTGATGTTAGTGGTTTATTGTCATGAAAGAGTCACGAACAACATTGTTGAACGTTCGTTTTACCTCAACGAACTCGTCAGGAACGGTTAAATAGAGCTTTGTTTCATTTTAAACTGCAAATATATTGGTTGGTACACTGTCTTGTATATCCATAAGATTACTGCTTCTATGTTTCTTCATTCCCTTTACTTCTTCTACTCTTCAGTGGTTTTTTTTTTTTAAAAACATCTGTATATTGCTCAACTATAAAATTTTTACAAGTTTTCATCGCAAATAGATGTATTATTAGTCAGATATACATCAAGTCATATTGAGTGATTGCTTTTTGTTTTCTGTAATTTGTATTCAATTTGTTTAGAATTCAAATTTCAGCTTGTTTTGTTGCAAAGATAATCAATATCTAAATTAGTATTATAAGTAAAATATTTGCAATAAACGTTATTGATTTCAATGATTGCTCTTGGAAATTGTTGTGTTACTCTGTTTACTCATATTTTAATTGATTGTACATTGTTCCTATTACAGATTTTGTTGTTGATGTATTAAGAATACAGTTACATAATAAAATTTGAAATCTGTGACCAAAATATGTATTGTGGGAATGCAATCCTACAAATTTATGGAATCAAATCTTAAGAATGGCTTACGGCTATTTCAACTTTCAGTCATGTAAGTTGGAAAAGTGTTTTGTTCTCAGAAATACGAGTCAGTACTGGCAGCATCGATAGTAGGAGAGAACCAAAGAAATTTGAACAAGTAAGTTTGAAAATTGTTCAATTTGTTCCCCAGAAGCCGTTTGTTCGAGAAGCCCCAGAAGCTTACACCCCGAAGCCTAGCGTTTTGTGTTAACATTCAGTATCATTAGATGAATAATTTTGAATTCATTACCTTAGAGCAATTAGAATAAATATCGGGTCTAACAGGCGATGTTGATAGATGAGATCAGTGCGCTATGAGGAAAAGAATGAGGATTAAAACATAATGAACGAAGGCTGCTAGCTAATTTTTATGTCGTTATATTACAAAAGAATCATCGTTTTTTGACATATCGCCCAACTTGCTGTTCAAGTGATGGAATAAGAGAATCTATAAAGTTCAATTTTTCTTTTCTGCTAAAAACGTGTACCGTTAGATCTAAATCACCTGGATTCTCGTCGAACATTGACGTGGTCGAACGGGACACCACCTAATGTCTTCTTTTTCGCTCAAGAGATTAGAAAAAAAGGGGACCTACCCCTAACCCCTCTGCGATTGACCCCATATCCGCCAACTGGCGTCGCACCTCGTAGCCTCGTTACTAAGCGGCTTAGGATGCATCAATAAGGAAAGTCCGTGGCATACCAATATATAGTAGGAAAAGTTAAAGAGGTGAATACAGTGTGTGTTCACATATGGCTGATTCAAAGGTGATTATTTTTAGAGCGAAATCTCTAGAAAATGCAAGTATAGGTACAGATGAAAGATAATGCAAAATATAGGTATAGAGCAAGAATTTTGAAGCTGCGTATTTTGAGGATGGGTTACAGTTCTGTTGCGAAAAGCGATAGTTCAGTCCCAATTGTGACAATTATGAGAATCTTTCAGTTTATTGTTTTTGAATAATGTGAATTCTTTAGTTTATTATCTAAGTTATATTTAGACGGATGCTCAATGTGTTATGCTTTCTTAGTGTCTTTTTTTATATAGCTATCAACTGTCAGAATTCTTGTATGCTATGTTTCCCTCATTCAAATCTGATTACCATTACATATAAACTATCACTAAATCATTCGGATACTTTTACTATCCGTTGGCATTAACAAGTAAACACATGTCAATAATACGCTTATAACGTTTTTCTTTGAAATTTATAGATCGTGGTGATGACGAGATCATTTTCTGGATATCATAAAAACGTGGCACCGAAGCGTGCGGTCGTGTCAGCAACAGCTATATGCTTAACTAAATTTTTCTGGTTTCCATCTTTTCGTATTCTAATTTTTATTCTTTAATTTCTTATTTACTCCGCTGGAAAGTCTCGTTCTATTTCGAGCTCTGATTTTGAGTTATTTGAATTGTTTTTATCCACCGTGAATTTCTCAGGTATGTCTCTCTTAGTTTGATAATTTAGCGTATTTCTCTTCCATTTATCTAAACTATTAAGCATATTTTGATGATACTACTTGTCGTTCATTATTTTATCGCATGAAATTCTTTAATGGCTCAAATTTCGTTAGATTATTACATATATTTCCTTAAATAGTTAGTAGATTTTGCTTTCCTCGTGGAAAAAAGCTCCATAAAATTTATAATAGTGACTTTTTTCTTTTAAATAAGTTTTCGTTTTATAATTAAAGCAAATTGTAGTTACTTAGCAAAAAAACAGACATTTCCAGCAATACATATGCTGCAGTACAATTGGAAAATTGTCAAGTTCGAACAAATTTATTCAAACAAATATAGGTAGAAACATGTTCAAACTTGGGCAATTTCAAAATACAAAAGTTATAGGAATCTTTTTCTGAAAAAATTATTGATTGCTCAACGAATTATTTGGAAATTAGCAACAAATTTTTTTTGCCGACGCTTTTTTAGTTAGATTACCGTATGACGGCCAATGACACGCAGGTAGTGCATTACTGTAGCGAAATAAACGCTCCGCCCAACATGTTAAAAGCTGAACCATCAAATTGCACAAGTTTTTTGAATTAGTAGTTTTTTATTAGTTTTTTTTTGGTTTTAATGCTTATTTTTTATCCCTAACACTATTTTACATTTTTTCAATGCTTTTTTTCTGACGTGTTTCCAGCTTTTTTTTTTCTCATTTACATTTTCTCGCATTTATTCGATGTTAAGAATAATTAAGATAGCATGAGTATAACAATGATAATAGTAAAATCAATAGTTAAATTAATAGTAATAGTAATAATAACAATAAGCATTGGAGCAATCTTTCGTCTAGTGGAAGTGCGCTACCTACTCTTTGTCCTAATGCTATAAAAGAGGTATTTGAGTGGAGTCGTCTATACAACGACCTGAGAAAACCAGTCTAATGCTTATAACTCCAGATATTTCTAGTATCATTTCATTTACCTCTTAAGGATGGAAGACTCAATTTTCCTCGGTGCGGACTCCAGCACAGGTATACTGTTTTCAAGCATTTGTCTTACCATAGCACGTTCTATCACTGCTCTACATCAACCTATAATATAATAGTAGCGTTATTTATTTTTTCATACTTACAATACCTCTCATTTAGCATTGCTTATAAAATTCTTAATATATTTTGGATATTTGTACATATTCCAGCCCAATGTTTTCGGAACATTCATAATTTTTTAAAAACATTTTTTTTCAAGCAAGCGAACGAGCATGAAGTTTTGGAGGTGGACTAAGATTTTTCTAGAATGATTTCAATTTCGAATTATCATATAACTTAAGATTTTGTTTTTAAATGAAGAGTTTCTGGTTAGTAAAAGAAATTCGTTTCCATTTATAGGTTTTTTCGCAATGGTGTAATAGAAGTACATGGTGCGGTGGTAGAGATACCACAGTGATAAGCCTAAAGCAGTTAACGGCCACCTACTAGCCTACCAAGCTGACATTCTTATACGGTCGGTACCGGAAAAATCTGGGTAAAATAAGCAGCACTTAATTAATGAAGAAAGATTAACGCAAATCATTGTATAGACTATGCTCGCGTTCAATCACTTTCACGAATGCGAATGCGCTCCCAAAAAACACATTCCGGATATGGGATTGATCATTATTGAATTTCATTTTGTTCTAGATTAAAAATGTAATGAATGTTATTTACATAAATAAAGGTATAGAGAAAAACTTCTAGTCTTTTTAATCTCTTCAAAATTTTTCATAAGGGAGAAAATTATTGATAGAATGATGTTGGATCACTTTGCTTGATACGCTATTGAAATTGCAGAAGGCTTTTCCACTTATTCATTTCGTAGGAGCCAATTAATTCGTGAAGCAATCAATTCTTCAGATAAAGACGTTACGCGATTGTCGAGCTTAAAATTTTTGTATAGTACATATTGTACGTTTCGTTTTTTCTGTCAATGAATTTTGGTACAAATGTTCTATCGGCAAGCATGGGCAACATTAAAGTGCTTCTTGCTGCTTTGCTATCTCTTCTTGTATTTTTTCTGCTATATCTCTCGCATTTTACTGTTGTTGGTATAATCGTAATATCTCAGAAGACGTTGAATTATCAAAATGGGAGACGCTTTGCTTTCCAACAACCAGCAAGAGGTAAGTCAAAAAATTAATTGCTAATTAGAGAAGTTAGTAATGAAATGAATTTTATACTACAGAACGATGCGGACAATAGTAAGACCAGTCAAATAGCTCAGATCCCTGCCAATGAGATACAACAAGACAGCGCGATTGCGAACAACAGGGCTGTTGGGATGCACAACCGAAACACCAACAACGCTTATGAGATAGATGACTTCGATTTGGGAGAGTTTCTCGTGATGAACCATAATAACAACGATGGGATGAACAGAATTCGCAATGCCAACGTACGGACTGTTAATAGAATGTTCGATGTAAACAACAATGAGGTTGACGCAATGCTCAATCTTAACAACGTTAATGATATTCAGGTAACTAACGGTGCTAACATGAACGAGAATCGTACAAAAAATTACCAGTGTACCAGTAAAAATAGTGGAACAGCTAACCGCATAAATAACATAAGAAACAATGACGGCACAATTTCGAAAGTTGGTAATGTGAACAACGAAATCAACAGCGGTCCTCAAGAAGTTGAAGACGACGATGTACAAATAATTTGCGAAGTCTTAAGGAATCCTGGTAAAAGATACATCGCATTTTCGCACTCACATTATAAAGTCACGTTGAAGAAGATATCAAGACTTCACACTAGTGGAATGGTATGGTGCTCTTATGTAGTGACTTCTCAATATTGATTTGATAGCATATCGAACCATTCATTGCTTTAGAATGTTGAATATTTGTTTAACTGATGATATTATCTGCTTAAGGTTGTCTTACCTGATTCAGCCTTCGAGCCACTCAACGCTAGGCAAATTTCGCTTCCTTTATGTGTAAAGGTTCTCATTACTGCTCATGTACCGTTAAATTTTACTATCTAATAGTTATTACTACTGAGCTACCATCGCTCAATATTTAGGTGTCTGCGAGCCCTGATCGCTTCACATATTGTGGAGTTATAGAGTACCACGCGCCTGAAGGAAGAGCTTACCTGCCTGCATGGGTAGGTCATATCACATAAAATATTCAGTATGAATAGAGTTATTATGTAAGAAGTTTTTTTGGATCTAAGAATGTTAGTAATATTTTGTTTCTTTTTTTTATTACTTAGTTATGCTCTTCTTTTGGTAGGTGATGAGACATTTGTCAATTTCTGATGGCCAAATTGTGTATATCCAACAAGCCGACCTCCCAGTTGCTACTAGTATTCTGCTGGATGCAATGACGCCATTAACACACACTTTTAAAAAACCAAGGTTGCCATTAAAGTTTCAAAATCTTATTTTCTTGATTTTATATGTATTCATTATAAGTTGAAAAAGTTTCTAAACCAAGTTTTGTTCGTTTTTATACTTTTAAAATCAATACAATTAGTTGTATACGTCCCGTAGTATTTAATTTGAGATCCGTTTTTATAAAATTTCTTGATCTAAGAGAATTTCGTACTCTTTGATCTTCTGCATCACTGATATTCATTGCGGTGGTATACCTGGTATAGAGCAAAATCATTAGAGTTATAGCACGAAATGAAGGGAAAACATGATTTGTTGAAGTCCGGAGTGGTGATAGCATTGTGCAAGTAGTGTTTGAGAAAAAAAAAATTATTCTAAAGCTTGCTATGGTTTGAGCTACACATTCCAGCAAAATCGCTACACATTCCAGCAAAATCATCTTTTCTACTGTTCACTGCGTCGTTGACAGATCGAATTAAATTATTGTTAGTTTGCACAATAGGATAAATTTTGCAACAAGTATATGTATGGTAATACCAAATACCCTTCTAATCAGCTTTTTAAGCTTGGATAACTGTAAACGTAGCATATTAATGTAGTTACCTTCGTAAAAACATGATTTTCTGCACAAATGCACGTGGCGCACAAGTTCTTCC
The DNA here is from genome assembly GCA_000816705.1 of Dictyocaulus viviparus. NCBI lineage: Eukaryota > Metazoa > Nematoda > Chromadorea > Rhabditida > Metastrongylidae > Dictyocaulus > Dictyocaulus viviparus. The sequence goes on from KN716342.1 coordinate 109,308, forward strand.
AAAATGATAAGATCATTGAAAAACTTTGTCGGGATAAAGCATAGGGATATCCCGATACGATCATCGCAAAATATTAATAATCGAAAATCTTACATTCCATACACATAATGGATAAGAAGGCACTAAGGAAGTGGTAAATGTAGGAAATTAGCGAAAATGAAATGGAAACTATTAGAGAAATAGTATCTATATCACGTGTATTCCCGTTGATCATCAACAGAGTCGAACGGGCACCAGCTGAACCTGCACTTTTTCCTATCGCAAATGAAGATTGTCTATTGAGTTTTTTCTTGTTCTAGGTTTTCGTTAAGCATCATAATCCTTTTCTAGGGAATCGTTTACATAAATTGAGCACTCTAAGATGTTCTTGCTATTGAGCTTTAATGGGACATCAGACGAGCCTTATTACTTACGATGATGAAAACATGGTTTAAAAATTATGCCTTTAATTAGGACTCTCCTCTCCTAATATGAGCCACATTTGACTTGAAATTGTCTAGCTAGATCGTATACTGGAAAATATGACATTGCATGGTAACCACCACATCCGTCATGTAGGCGATGAAGTGACGATTAGGTGTTCAAATAAGAATTCTTGGCTTCTTCGGAATTGCTTTTTCCATAACATAAACCAATTCACTAAGCTTCTACATGTCTGCTAATGTACCTATGGAATTATATATTGCTATGCTGATAGAAAAGTCTTTATTTTAGCTCAAATTTTCGAATTTAAACGAGATTCTTTTTCGGGGCTGCAAATGTATCTCAACTGATTACTGAACCTATAGAGATCGAGCGGTTTAAAATTAAAGAAAAAAAACTAAAAAATTTTAAGTATGACGACAAAGTTTAACATTTAGAGACGTGCTTCCAATCGTTGTTCGCAACTATGACTTCGTAACAACAAGAGACATGATTTCTATTCAGGTTCATTTTTCATTGTTTAATAGAAATCTCTTTGATCTTGTGACATCTTTCTGTAGAATATTATTTCTCTTTGCACAATTAGTTATATAATAAATATACTCAGTTATTTCTGTAGTAAAATTAAGTTTCATATGTTATATAAAGCTATTGTTTTTATAAACCTGTAATAAGATAAGATAAGATAGGCTTTAACTCTAGTGAATGCCTTTGGCCAGACTAACGTTTTCGTATTCAACGTGAAATCATGGAGATGACTGAATGCCAACCTAGTATGTACAGTGAATTGAGTTGACCACTTATTAGTCAATACTCCTAATATTATCGAGGTTTCTTTGGTATAAATTAACCAATTCCAAAGAGATCGCGAGTTTGGTTGGCTCGAGGGCGGCCGTCAAGTATATTCGAGTTGACGTATTGCGACTTCATCTCCACCACGTCACGCACTCCCATAAATTTATTATATATTGTAGATATTTTATAATATAATGTAATAGCTATATTTTTAGCACCAAGGCAAAAGGTTCGACTTGCTGGTAAAACAAGTCAAACCGGAAGGAGCTGCATGTATCGCCGATGGCAATGTGTTGCAGCTCACTCATGTTTGGTCGCAGATTTCGGAAACTGATAAGCATTTCGCTAATGTAATCAATTTTGCCACAAAAAAGTGATTTAAAGGGAAAGAACGTTTTACTGTTATGAAGCATCGATGAAATTTATAGCTGTTCTCGCTGACCAAATATTATTACTTGAAATTATTTCTGTAAATTGCCATGATATATAGTGCATTGGTATACGATGTTATGTTGTCGTAGATTTGGTTGCTATCATCAGATAAACCAATCAATAAATTGATCTTAAACTTATCTTGTGTGGTAATATCCATTGCTCAGCAATGTATTTTAATATGATGACGCTATATTCACTTTCAAATTGCTTCAATAACCTGTCACTTTTTCCGTTTCATATCCAGATGGCACCACTCATTCTGCGGGACCACGAAATTTTTCTATTTGTTGCTTTCTAGTACGGCTGTCTTCTATGGTGGTTGTATGGGCAATCCTGTAAGACTGTTACGTGCGGGCTACTGACATAGGCCCTTTTACAGATGTAACGTATTCTTCTTGGAGCTCTATTTCATCAAGATGGTAGTTAATTTTTATATGCTGATTGTTAATCACCTTTCCATGTGGAAATGGAAATGTTCTGAGAAAATTTCCATCCATGTTGAGGCAAATGACTGACAAGGATACTATACTCAGTCACTCAGTAATGAAATTAAAATAGCTAGTCAATAAACCACAAAAATTAAGCATAGTTTATTCCTTGATAGAATTTTTATATGCTTGTATATTATACATAGGATCATAATAGAGGCAATTTGAGAAGGATCAATTGAATGTAGTTAGCTAATTATTTTTCACGTGGTTCTTGGAAGTTTATGTAAAAGTAATGGAGTGAAGCATATAAATAAATGTGTAAGCATTTTTTAAGCATACGCTGAGTACTTCATATGATATTAAATGGTCTTAATTATTCCAGTATGTCCCGCGAATTCCTAACAAAAAATGCATATCATTCATCGGATCACCAATGCCCAGCCAATTAGCCAAAATGTATCGTGTTCCGTCGATTACAACCATGCATTGTAATGGTCGAGAAGTGGTGATTGCTGGTCCTACAGGTTTTCGTGTGCCGATAAGTCAAGGTAAAAATTAATTCATAAATCTCTCGCAAAACTTCGAGGACGAATTACATAAATGCAAAATGTTCCCTTTTATTATCTCCTTTAATTAACATTTTTGTGTTTTTACATACATGGTTGTGATATTAGAATGCCAAGAATTTTTGTTTTGATTAGGTATCAATGTGGTTGCAATCCTTTTTTCAATAAATAACTGATACTTTGCTTATTATATAAGCTTGGTGCGAATATAGTTTCGGTAATTAGCCTATGTCACCACAGAAGCTTTTTTTTAATGAAAATATTTAGTTCTAATAAAAAATGCAGAACAAAATTACGATACTACATTAATATTATCAGAATATTATAATATCGTTTTAAATATTACGTAAATACTTGCAACAAGCAAGTATGTAACGAGTTAATCAATATACATCATATTCGCTTAGATGACGTTTTTCAGATGACCATCAACGTAGTAAAAATGATGAAAATCAAAGCACGTCGACATTGACGAACGTAACAATGCAAGCACAGAATCCACTGCATAATGAAGCATTCGAGTTCCCGACACTAGATGAATCCGCTCCAATGTCGGAGACAATAGGAAAGTCGTTGGCGGTGTCGATTTTATATTAGTTTCTGGAGGGCTTTCGCCATAATAGGTGGATTTTTCTTTGTTGCACAGTACATATAGTAGAGTTATATTTTTGTTTTCCACTAGTCGTAGAATTCAATAAATAGTTGTATAGTGTTTAGTAGTGTATAGTTGACATGGCCATTTAGTAATCAGCAGCTTAATTTAATTATTTGGAAGAAACCAATTGCTTATGAGGTTTTTTAACAGTTGTTCTTCAGGTGGAAGTGCTGGTGAAATCTACGAAAAAAAAAAAACAGAAATTGACGAGGGGAAAATTTTCAACATATTAAAAAGCTGCATAATTGT
>KN716342.1:122155-138878 GCA_000816705.1 Dictyocaulus viviparus
GTAACTGCTTACGAGTAAAAAAAATACATTACTTTTTGTCGACATTTCTACCGTACGCATTGTTTCCGATAATAGTTTAAATTCTGGGTCTATCTGAAAGAAAAAGATCGATGTTGCAACGGAGAGAAGATTACCAGAATCAATTGTGGACTCAAGAAATTGTATCTAATTAATATTTTATGCATATGAGATTACAATACCTTGATATTATTTTTAACTAAAGAAGAACCGATGGCAGTTAAATAATCATTAATAGCGTCTGTCACGGTGTATTGATCACCACTTTTTGGCTGCGGTCCAACTAAGGTGAGCTTAAAAGTCAAGTTTTTTCTAGATAAATTGTTGAAATAAAATTTATGAATATTTGACTCATAAATTTACCTGTGTTTCATTTAATACTCGCGCGATTTGTATTAGTGCATGTGAAAGACCGGCTGATGATGATGTCGCTACATTAACAGTGTTAGGAAATACCTGAACACTAAGTCGATTACACTTTGAATTATGTTATCCTCGTCTAGCTTTTACTTACTGTTGGATCCATAGCAGGAGGTGTTGATAACGCTCTAGCAAATACTGCTTTCTTCCAGTAATATCCAAGACGACCGATTTGTTCTTGTTCATCAATACATGGTGGTGCGATAAAAGCATCAACCGAAAACCGAAAAGCATTATGCAGTTGAAACCTACTCATTGATTTCACTAACTTTTATTGATAGGTATTTCTCTTCCAAATCCTTCTATATGTCTCAGCCCTATATATGAAAGGATTAAACATGCTTACGAAGGAGGTTAATTCTTTGAGTCAAATACATCTTTGGTTTGTAGGAGAAGCTTTTATATTTTTCATAAGATTTCTATTATAATTTAAAAATAGTAACCAATTACTACACATAAAGATTCTTGGACGACGACAGACAGTCCATTTTCTGAAAGGAAATCTAAACCTCACACTGACACTACGGAGAGTTTTCAGTTTGTTGCTAATTTTCAGTTGATCGTCTTACTGTTATTACACTTTCAATGCAACAATGAATATTAACGGTTTTCAGTACGAGAAAGGCATCAAATTGAGTCATTCAGTACTTCTAGTATTAAAAAAGTGACAAGCTTTTTTTCGTTGTTAATGTAGTTGCATCTAATGTTTTTCTTGAAGTATAAGATGATTACATTTTAATAACATTAAAATTTTTGATTCCTTGTGAAGTGATTCATCTGTAGACGGTATCGAGTGGATAGATGGTGGTGAATTTTAATCAAGTCATAGATATTTTTATTAAGTCTTACTGTACTACCTATTTAATAGGATTATTAAATAAGAAAGCTTGTAAAATCCGACATACTTGTTGCTTATAGAACAATTCAGCTGCCATAGACGTTCCTCTTGATGGATAATTGCTAACACAACCAATGCGACCAATAATTCTGTAGAGCAAAAAAACCTTTCACTAGAATAATTTTACTCTTTTTTTTTTTGATAAGCTTTTTATTAATCGTCATTGACATAGCAGAAAGCTGACTGGTGTGAATGAGAGAATTTCTTTTTCGAACCGCATAGTTCAACTTTTTAGTTTACTTCAAGCATGCTTGGATTCAAGTGAGTTCGTTTTCACTCCTTAGTTTTAATTTCGGTATCTTTTACGCATACGACAATTTTTTGATGTGATCACATGTAAATTTTCTAATGTAATTTTCAATGTAATAACTTTTCTAATGTGATAATTTGTAATGTTTTATAAAATAAAGATGAAACAGATGAGATTCTTGTAAAGACAAAGATGCTAGAAGATGGAGCATCCTATCGCACTATTGACGGTAAATTTAACTTTTCAAAAACTACACTTAAAAAATTTTCTTAATTTATCATTATTCGTACAATTATAAAATTAAAATGGTCGTTATGATGAACACTTCATCATTAATTAAATTTGTATGAGTAATTAGAAATGAAGAAGTGCTAAAGGAATTATTAACGCTTGTGTCCTTCTGACGCTCTTCTTTCTATATATAAGAAAACATAATAATAATAATAATAGAAAGAAATGCCTAACAGATTAAGGACCGTATAGTTAATAAAAACACGATGTCAATAAACAAACAAATGCTTAGATCAGAGAGATGACAACAGTTTACTGCTTGAAATATCACCGTCGACGAAGTGATCAATATTCGTAGTTTCAAGAAATTTATTCAATAAAGTAAATATTCTAGATGGTAACGTACTCGATCGGATCCTGAGCGCAAACCGAATTCTGTTTTGCTTTATCGATCGCTGCTTGACAAATTCGTTGAAGATCAACATCATCATCAATCAATCCCAATTTCAGTGTATTTGTTTGTAACACAGTCAATAGTATTAAATTTTCAATAGTTAACAACATTCTCTCAACATTTGGGAAACATCCTGAAATTGAAACAAATACTTATTTTTGGAATATTTTGTTACAGCATCGCAGCATTCTAGAAGATGATTGAACATTATGAATGCTAATTAATTTTCACGTATTCCGTTGATGATATTCGAAAACAAAAGCCTCACATCAAAAAGGCCAATGTTTTGTGTCTTCCTCAAAAGTTTTTGCTAGAGATCAAACAATTTGAATGGATATTTTCTTAATGTTCAGCCAAGCTGCTTACTGATGTCTATCCATCGGGTTATTAATACTATAATTTTTTTATTTACAATATTTTAAGTAAATAATTTTGTTCAAGTCCGATTATTTACAGTAAATAGACAACAGCAACAGTTCAACTTAGAAACTAAGTCCAAAAATAATATCTTTATTGCACAAGTTCCTCAGTTCTATCAGCATACATTTGTTGAGCTGCGCACATGATTTTAACTAAGGAGACATTTAAAAAACATTGAACTCATTTTATTTTAAATGAGGAAAATCTAAATTGTTATTTTTTTAGAAAATCTATCAAATCGGTTTTAAAAGTGATATGACTTCAAAAAGTTGTTTGATTTTTCACATATAAATTGACTATACAAAAAAGCGTTCAAGAGAGGAAAATGAAAATAGTGTGTAATTTTGACTAAGTCGAATACCGTAATCAGAAGCATTGAAAAGCTACAAGCCTAAAAACAACCATATTTTAATGATGAAAGAAAAAAAGAATGCAAATAGTTAATCATTTAGAAGAAGAAAATAGATAATCTATATGATATAAGGTGAAAAATCCTCAAATCGATTAGCAGCTTACAGTAGCCAATTTTTGAATTGCACTGAAAATATGAAAGAAAAAGCTATAAAAGTAATGTCTTTGTAAGATGTCGAAAATAAGAACATTGTTAACGTCTGTTTGAATAAAATGAATCGATAACAACGAAGAGGTAAAATGATAGCTGTTAACAGGTAATGAGGGGAGAGTGCGCACCATTAGTGAGGTATTGAGGCGCATCGCTTTCAATATTTATTATGTTGACATTTAATATAATTCAAAAATGACATTCATAGCGTTGATGCTATTAACAATAGAATCTTTACAAACGTAATTATGAATCATCATGTAATTGTACTATAACAGAACGATTATTTCCTTACAAAGATTGGCAGAACCAATTAGATGGTTTGATGAAACATATCATTTCAATCAGTAAGACTAAAATTATACTACCTCGATAATCAGAGATACTAAAAATACTTCATTTATTTATTTTTGTTTGAAAGATATTCTCCTTAAGAAATAATTGCTTAGAACAATGCACCGTCAAAAATGCCGTTCTGGGCGATATCGAAACCAGTCATAACTGAATATGCAGCATTTTAACGAGAAGCTCACATAACTAATAAGCTTGAAAGATGCTCATATGTTCTTCAACAATTAAGTAGACTGATCAAACTTCACTACAAACTGACTTTTTTAAAATGCATTGTTGTTTTTTTTTCCTTTATGTATCCCTGATGGAGCTAATCGTAATGTATGAGGAACAAAATTTAAAATTAGGTTTACCAAGCTCTTCTTCAAGAGTATGCTGTTGAAAAATTTCTATATCGTATAAGCTTCTTAAAAAAATCTTCATAAAGCCTCTAGGGCAGGTAATAATGTGATGGACTTCATTCGCATAGCATATTAACCATCAATTCGATAATGAATCATTCCTAAATTGATTTTGAATCAGTTTTCTTCACGAAAACAGAGTCCGCTTTTCGCAGAGTTTTCGACACACATAATTGCGTTGAGTAAAAATTTGAGTCATAATTATTTTTTAAATTATACGATAAGGTAACACAGGAAATCATATTTTTCAAGCTCAAAGTACGCGATGTGTCACTTGATTGCTCTTTGCCACATATAATATACTATTTTTGTAAATTGAATAGCTTCAAACTTTGTATATTAGCAAATTTAGATAATCAATAATTAATTAGCCGACATTCCTCTTATAATCTGGTTTTCCTTCAAGTCACACGACTAGCTTTGCCTTATCCAATATACACATACAAACAGTACATGTTAGTATAATAGGTATGAAAGCCTAAATATCCTAGAAGTATCATTGATTCAGTTGTTTTTTCTTACTATTTGTTATAGAAGTTTAATTACTCAACCTTGAGGTTATCACAATGAACTTGTGAAGATATGTATTGCATCAAAAAAACCTTCCTTGAGCTGTTACTTCAATAAGGTACATGGATTTTCATCTATAAGCGATTAGTGCTTTCACCAGCTAAATATATGGTTAAAGTTCAAATCGAAGCATATTATATAGTGAATAGAGTGATTATCACATATGCTTTCATGGATTATATAACTCGCTGTTGAGGTTTATTGCTAATCTAGAACCAAAAAGACATGGAGTGCAACTTTTTTACTCATGTTTCAGCACAACTGTGAAATAAGTCACAAACAATATTGCCGTCACAACGTATGCCAAAAATCGAATCTGAATTTGAATACTAAGGTAATGCCAAAATATTTCTGGATATTGCTACGTGGAAAGAATAAATTAATGTAATTTCTTTCGCACCAAACTAATACCAAAGCTTACCTAGAGATAGATAACGTACTTTATCAATGCTTGTATTCTTGCTAGTAATCAAGAAAAGCATCATTTTTGAAAAATATCAGGAATTCGAGTATGCAGACAGTCTGAATGAAAACGCAATAATTTCAAGCGTTTTAGAGCGCAACTATAATGACTGGGTTGGTTTACCTTAATCGCCTCGAGCTTAACATAACATCCTCCTTCAACACCAAACATCTTCACGAACCCAAGAAAGTTTTGGCAATAAGGATATTTGGTAGTCAGATTTCATCGTGCATATTAGGTGTAAATTTATACTAAGTTCTGCAATTCAACATAGTAACATTCATCATAACAACTTGAATGTGATACGTTTATTGAGAAAATATACATTATTCTAAAACACCTATAATTTTATGAATAATATTTTGACGAGCTGCCTTCGTTGTTCATCTACCACTGGTGTCGATAAGTCCGAAATTAGTACAATCTGAGCTTTTAAATGCGCTAATACACCAATCCTTTTTCACTTCTCCTCTTGAAGCAAGAAGTATTAATTTTTTGGAAAAAATCTTTTCAGTTGGAAATGAATTGATACTTGAATACTCGTATAGCGTTTCTAGTTTGCTGCTGTAGCTTTGCTTCAACCATGCTTGAACCTTTCTATGTTGAGGTATTTAAGGTCGAAAAACGTCCATGTCTTCTCAAAATGCTTCTGAATGAACAGGAATGTCATGATTCCTTTAAATATTAAAGCAAGAATTCATTAAGTATTCAAGAGACGAAATATGTGCTATACAATGAATCGATTGCTTTTTGGTAACGTTATCCGACCAAATGAGTTTCCACACAACTCAACGAACCTTGAAGAATTTATAAATTAGATATTGATTGATGCTTAATCAATTTTAACACATATTGCGATCTATCACTTATATATTCTACTTTACTAGATCCTATTAGCTAACACGTCGTCAAATTCGTAATGTCGTGTTCCGCATTTCTTTCGGTGCTATCAGCTATAGCTCATCTAGCCACCTTTGTGAAATGGTCTCTATTCTTTGCAAACTAAAAGATGACGATCGCTATCGAAGCCGCCGATTGTATGAGAAGTGAAAGCGGATCCTACATGCCTCAGTCTGGATTTCTATTTTAAGGCGATTGTAATCATGCTATAATACAAGCTTGAACTTTACTCTAACTAAATGTAATTGGCTTTTGTATTTTCTCAAAGCATTGTCATCACATGAAGATTGTTCATCATATCACTCTCTAAAGGAAAACAATGGAGTGTGGCAAATATGAAATCGCTGAAATTGTAGTACAACTGGTTAATGGCTACAAAATGTTTCGTTGGGAAAGTTAATTCAAAAAATACATTGTAATTGCTTAAAACTGTACTGTGGATTCTTGTAACTCAATAAAAGAGATGAAGGCGCAGTGGTTGGAGGTTCCACAGTGACACGCAAGCTGGAATCAGTTTGCGGTCGTTTCCCAGGCCTGATAAGTCTGCCAACCTTCCCGGCTCAGTAGAGTGGTATCAGAGAAATCTGGGTAAGATAATCAGCACTGACTTAGTGAAGAATGGTGAACTCAAGTCACTATAAAGACTAGGCTCGCATTCAACTGCTTCCACGATATCACGTTGAACAGGGATGCGTAAGCACATCCTGCCACAAGGAATTGAACAATGTAAAAGCTCATCTCGGTTAAAAAGGTCGAGCTCTACACTTTTATTATTCTTACTGAGTAATATGAATCTGTTTATTCACAAGTGTTCATAAATGCAACGATACAAATACATCATCACTTAACTTTTTGACACCAAAAAACTACATTTGTACGAAAAAAATGTCTGGATGATGTTCATTGCGGTAATGCGGCTGAATGGTTGCGGTAAGTTGATGTGCATGTCAGATGACATTTTAACGACCATTTCGCGTGTAGATAAACAACAATTCACTGTCAAGCAGTGAAAAAGTGAAAATCACAACAAAAAGATAAACAAACTGAACAAACACCTTTTCTAAGTTTAAAAAAATCGATGGTAGAAAAACGATTATTTTCTGACAGAAATTTTCTGTTCGTACGTATTATCATTGTATGAAATGAGCGTGCTTTAATCATTCCCATAACAAGACTGTAATTTTTAAAGCTGGTCAACTATTCTTTTTACACTTAACCTTGATAAAAAGCTAGAAATATTGTTTGTAGAAAGATTCAAAACATTTTTCTATCAATGAGGTGAACTTGAGGTAATTTAAAATTAGTTTTTATCAACGCTACAAGCCTTTAATACGGTAGATTGCTTTTCAAGAAGTCATTCTTATAACTAAATTACTACCACTAATAACGTTGCAAGTTTGATGTATTTAATGAATTGTATTACGATAAGTTTCTTAGATTTTGGCTAATTATCTTTAGTAAGTTTCTACGCCCATGGCAACTATTATGTGAAAACCCAGTAGTAATATATGAATGTAGAGAAGCAGTTCTTCCCTATTGGTGAAAAATCATCGTTCGTGTGGCATACAGCATAATAAGTCACATTATATAATTCTTGTACACTTTCAAATCCATAAAGTTTTATTTTCTTTGTTTACTATGACCAAGCTTTTCGACTTTGGTCTTAGTTTGATCCGTCTGGTTTTGTTCTCAACACTGAACACGCACCCTTCGGTTTAGGCTTCACTTATGGCTGTCGTCAGCGACTAAATGAAAGGGATTTCCTAAGCATGAAGCTTAGGAATGTATTTCAAAAACAGAAGTGAAGATGTTGGAGCATGTGAGACAAACACAAATTTGAGATGACCGCCCATAACTGGGCGTTCTGGCCTCCTCTACGTTATCGGTGGCGAATCGCATTCGCACATGTTCGATCCTCGTCCGTGGCTGCTTTCCTGCTTATACACTGCTGCGCTCTTTTTCTCCGTACCTTTGTCACTTGCTGTTTGGTACATCAGAAGAGAACTTATTCAAGAAACGACAGTTGCAGGCGACGATCAGGTAACGGCTCACCTGCCTCCGCCACATCACCGTGCATCTTCCTTCTCCATAATAACAAAATATTCTTATATCTCCAGCATGTTGTTTTAACTCTTCTTTTTACCTTTTGTTTTTTTTTATCATGATAAACATCTAAACTCTCCTAACCTATACAGACTCAAATCACGCTATTTTAGTTTGGTGGCTTCTCTACTGCATCTCAGAACACCGCTCGAACTCCTACTATTGTCGCTAAACGCGACATTGAAATCCGTGTTGACCACTAAGGTTTGAAATAATTCTCTAACTTACACTATAGTGATGTAAATAATTCGAGGCACAAAACAAATAAATGCTGGTGATTTGGATTTATGAGTAATCGTTCTTGTTCTCTTCATGGTACTTCGATCGTGAATGTATTGATCATCTGTGCTTTATGTTTCCAAAATAATTTTTTAAATTTCTGCTTTACTAACTTTTTTAATTTGATATTCTTAGTGTTATATATCAATATACAAGCATATTTCGTAATTCTTTCGGAAGATTTTCTCACGGTGATTACCATCATTCTTTTGAATGTGATAGTATTTCGGCTGGAATAAAACGTAACTTCGAATCACATGTTTTTTTCTGCCATAGAACCTATCATTTTTTCTTATTCTACGAAGCATGGAGCCTGTTATCCTTTGGACCTTATTGGATTTAATCCATTTGAATATCTCTCTGTATCTAAGGTGCCGCAGAATTGACTGAATGCATACCTGCACTAAGCAGTATTGATTGGCAATGATTATTTTTTTAAAGGATTGTTCAATATGACCGACAACATCCTTAATAAAAGGTCACGGAATCACAATAAAATGTAAGACACCCTTGACTTGAGAAGAGAGACATGAAGGAGACCGTATTAACGTCATAGCACATCAATTCACCTAATGATAAACACCTGTACCACACCAATGAGATCAAGAAAACAAATTCTCATGTTGATACATTTTACTCCACTGTACAAATCTTCCAGTTGCCCTCATTATATCATTTAAAGATGCGCTGACGACGGCTATGACTGGCTATCATTCCGTGCAAGCTTCAATCCATTGAAGTCATTCTGTTAGGCTATCACGAACTCGTTAAATAATTTTTCAATCGAGTACTTCTGCGCAAATTTGTTTCTATCGGCATGACTACGTGGGCACTTTAAGTGTTTTCAATCCTTCTTGATCTTGTTCGAAAAACTGACATCCGGCTGGTTTGCGGGCCGGTTGTGCACTATCTTTTTGGAAATCTGCAACAGCGTAGAGCGCACCGGAACGTATCGGCCATTCGACCGATTCCGACATACTTTCTCCTCGTCTTCCGTCAACCACTAACTTTCTAGAATAATATTTTTGTCATGTGTGGCTTGTATGTGTGATATTAAGCTTGTTTCGATGCATATTGCATTTTTAAGTGGCTCTCACAATAAGTGCTTCTCATAAATATAGACTGCTGTACAACTTTTAGTAAGAATATTTCATTGCATAACATCTAATCCTTGGTGGTTCTATATGATATACTTAAAATGTTGAGCAAGTCACTGTTTACAATTGGCTACCATTGCATTTTGTAGCATGTTACCTAAACTCTATACCGCATTGTCTTACTGGATTTGACCTACAAGAAATATACGAACAAAAGGTACCGCTCGTGCGACATGATTTCGCGGAGTATCGTGCGCTCACATCTACCTATGTTCCAAATTGTTCGCGTTTCATATCGCTCAGCAGCACGATTACGATCTGCACTTCATCCGTGCTTTACACGATCATCTCCAATCGGGTCGTGACCAGAAAAACGCTCATCTGACGGCGAATGATTGCCGTCGTCACCGCAATATCATTCAGTGGCGTGTTGTAATGAAACGTTGAAACGCTGTCTTGTAACGAAGCACTAAAACACTATAAGAAATGACTGGAGCATTACTATCATCATATCTCAAGCAATTAATAAAGTTGAAATTTTCAGATGCACGTGGTTATCATTCACCCAGAACTGTGGAATGGGGGTTCAGATCGTTGTACTGTAGCACTGATACGTCATTTTGTTTCTAAAGGCTATAAGGTCATTCACAAAAGATCAATTACGGAATTGCATTGTAACAGAAAATGCATTGTGTATTTTAAGTCTTTCAATATTTCAGGTTACATGGCTCACTACAATGATCGACGAGTATTGGAAAGACCATAAATTTGAAGGCGTCGGTTAGAGACTGTGATCACTATTCTATAATTCAATGATCTATCTAATTTAAAGTGATTTAGATGTTCGGGAAGTTGGTCTTAAACTTCATCCTGGAGATTGGTGGAGTCAAAATGTTGCTCTTGGTTGGTATCTTGTATTGAACAACATCGAACCAAACCTAGTTGTTGTAGATCATTCGGCAAGGTATGAAAGAATACTGATCAAAGTATAATCCTTCTGCTTACCCATATTCATTTTAGTTGTGTACCATTGATCAAATGGCGCTATCCATGCTGTAAAGTATTGTTTTATTGTCATTTTCCTCAACAACTCGTCACACCTTCAAGATTCTTTTTATATAGGTTGATAAGGCTTAAAAAGATGAATTTCGTTATATCAATCATTTATGTCAATCTGTAATGACTTCAGATGGTATTCAAGTTTGATCGGTCTTATCGAAGAGCATCTTTTCAAACAGACTGATGTTATTATGGTTAATAGTCAATTTACAGGTAATTAAACTATTCAGCTGCATTTCCATATTTCTGAATGCTTTTTCGAAAAAACTTGTTTCAGCTTCTCAGTTTAGTCGAGTAATGCCACATATTGACAAAAATAAGATTCGTGTCGTATATCCACCGTGCGACGTTGACTCGATTTTTATATCGGTTTGTAGGATACCTTGCCGCATCAATAAACAGAATACAAGAAAACTATGTAAAAAAAAAATGCATTTTCAAGGCAGAGAAACCAATGAGTCGTCGAGATCGACCACAAAACGACGTGTACGTGTTCATGTCTATGAATAGATTTTGGCCTGAAAAAAGACTTGACATCATAGTTGAAGCTGCATGTAAGTGTCATTCAGTACTAACATTTTTGAAAAACGACATGAAAATAATTTGTTTATTCAAGCATTACTAAAGAAACGCGGGTACAAGTTTCTAGTACAGTTGGCCGGTTCCGTAATGCCACATATTCCTGAAAGTCGAATATATTATGAATTACTCCAGAAGATGACTAAAGTACGTATATGCAGTAATCCTTGCACTCCATATACGTTCTATATTTCAAATTTTTTTTCCAGGACCTTGATGTCTGTGACGTAGTCCATTTTATCCCGTCACCATCAGAGTGTCAAAAATTCGAACTATATCGACAATGCGATTCAACGCTATACACGCCACCGAACGAACACTTTGGTATTGTACCTATTGAGGTAATGCTGAGAGAAGTGCATAGTTTTTGTTGTTCAAGATTTTCCGATGTATTATTATCATTTAGGCATTGGATCAACGTCGACCAGTAATTGTTTGCGACAGTGGTGGTCCAGCAGAGACGGTTATAGAGGATGTAACTGGCAACAAAGTAAGTAATGACTGCGTTTTTTTTTTTCCATTCGTTAGTTTTACAAATTGATGTAAACATACAATTTTAGATAGTGAAACCAACGGGAGAATTGCTTGCTGAAGCAATGATGCACCACATCAAAAAGCAAGACTGGCCTGCCCTTGATTGTGACGAGACGTACAAAAAACAAGTAATTTTTAGAAAACAACGAGATATAATTTATTTATCAACACTACCAACTAAGATTGTAGATTTTTTTAAGAATAATTGATAATAATGAAATAAATACTTTTTTTCAATTTATTCAGTTAGTAAACCACCAATATAAAATATAAAGTAATGTAGTTGTTTAGTGGTGATTTGACTATTCATTATATAGGATGATGAGTGTATGAAGCATTGGTAGGTTGTTCCATAGTGAGGAGCAGATTTGAATATGTGAATCTAAGTTCGCAGCTGCTTCAAAGCCTACCAAGCCTGTAATCTCTTTAACATCGTTAACTTGGTGCCAGAAAACTTTAAACAACTAGATAGATAAGTAGCAATGACTTTACATAGATTGCTCACATGAAATAATATTGAGTGTTACCACTTTTAAGCTGTTCCGATCTATCACGTTGAACTCGCGTGCGTAAGGTTGACGCATCCATCATGAAATGAACAACGCCAAAGCTTATCTTATTTTATCTCATTGAATAGTATAAATATTTGAATTGAGGAAAATATTTTTTAGCGCGCTCGTTTTGAACGTGATTTCTCATTGAGAGGATTTTGCGCTCATATCGATGAAGCTGTCGCACAATTATTTCCCGATTTGTCAGCGATATCATCAAGGAATCGACGTGCATTGGCTTAGTAAGAGGACAAAATTTATAAGGACAACATCCGGTAATTGCAAATTATGTACCTTACCTTGTCAGTCTCATTCGTTATACAATATCGTTATTATTAATATGATGATTTTTATTCTCTTTATTAAATCATCTATTCATATTTTTTTTCTAAAAAGGATGAATAACTTTCAAAAGAAAAAGAGAACATACATTTTTTATAAATGATTGAAATTAGCGACCATGATGACACTGGATGATTTCATCTAATTGATTGTCTCATAATTCATGCATTAATCGATTAATCGATTAGAATAGACCTAAAAGCTTTGAGCAAAGACCATTATTGAAGAAACGAAACGGGTGAGACTGACACGGAAAATAATACTAGCCTCATCACGATTGTAATACTTTGTAAAATGTTTAAGCAAATAAGTTATATTAATTAGTGTACTTATAATTATTAACTATATTAAATATTGATATACATAGATAGAATGGTTTTTTTTTTCCTTCACAAAATTCTGTCGTTTAATTGTATTTACTTATGTAATTTTTGATGAATTTCCTCTCATTATTTTCTTTCATTCTACTCATTTTTCTATTCATATTTTGTAATGAATTTTTTTAAAACTAAATATTATTAACTAGAAATCATTATGATATGATTTATGTTCATTTCTAGTGTTTACCTGTCTTTCATCATTCATTTATTTTTTCCTACTGTTTTTTTTCTCTTTCCTTTTCATGTCTTTCAAAATTTGTACGCTGTTTGATTATTAGCGTTCTCAATGTGTCATATACAAATTTTTTTTAGATTATAAAAAAGATCTATATACGTATAGTAAATTCTTTCGATAAAATGAATTTCCAAAAAAAAAAGATTTACTACATTAACTAACATGAATGTATTTACGCTTTCTTCTTTTTTTTTAACTTGAAGAATAAAAATTACAAATGTATTATACTTTATTGAATGAACGTTATAAAGTTATGGTATTACGGTAAATATAATAGTGAATTTGAGGCAGTGCTCATAGATGTAAACACAAACAAACACCACAACGATACTACAGTAATCGAGTTAATGAGAAAATACACCTCAGTAGATAAAACTAGTAGGACGCGAATATAACATTGGCTTATTATTTTTATGATATATCTACCATATGAGTACCAACATTTCACTCTTCAGCATCATGCTCATGGTCATCAAATTCACCTTCATCGTCTGCTGTTGCTTCCTTAATACTTGAAAATATTTCTTACATCATAATTTGAAAAACTACACCTAGATACGTTGACGATATATTGTACCCTAATCAAAGATTAAGCATTTTGAATAAATAATTCCTCGAATCTTGAGAACGCCTTGGTAGAATATCCTCAAATGGTCACCACAAGTAGTCTACGATGAGGTAGTGTAAAGCGATGTATTGATAAACTACACTTATATGATCTTTGTAATCAATCTGACCTGATACTGTTGATATTCGGAAACAAGGTCGTTCATATTTGATTCAGCTTCAGTGAATTCCATTTCGTCCATACCTTCACCAGTATACCAATGCAAAAAAGCCTTACGACGGAACATAGCTGAATTTGGAAAAGATGTCAACATTATTATTAAAACAACAATAATGGTATTCATAAGAACATATTGATGTATTGTCATATTACCAGTGAATTGTTCAGATATTCTCTTGAAAAGTTCTTGAATAGCGGTAGAATTTCCCACAAACGTTGCTGCCATCTGAAATTCTTAATGTTAAGTAGTCTAAAGGTTTGCTTTTAGGAAAAGCATAGTCACCATAGAGTAAGAAAACAATAATGATTGATTAACATATCTTCACTCCTCTTGGTGGTATGTCGCATACAGCTGTCTTTACGTTATTTGGTATCCATTCGACAAAATAAGATGAGTTCTTATTTTGAACATTAAGCATCTGTTCGTCAACTTCCTTAATGGATTAGCAATTTCATATGATCGTCATTTATCACAGTGTTGATTAGAAAAACCAGTCAATAACATTTGATCATTAAAAACATTGTTTTCATCTTTAACACGCCTCGACTCTACGTCCATTCGATTTCCAAAAATGAAAAAATATCGGAAAAAAAAGCAGAAAGCATTGGTTTAATTTAGCTTGTAATTTAGTCAACGATATGTCAATCACCACAATGACGTTAAAATTTCGAAGATCCCAACTGATGCCTTTATTTACCTATCATGTCTGTCATATTTAATAAGCTTAAATTACCGTCTAATCAGAATAACCTCCATAAACTTAAATATTTGTGCAAGCTGAGGCTTAACACACTCTTCGGTACTGAGATAAAAAACTAAATGATTTCTAGATGTTATATGTGTGCTGAAACGATGAGTTAATGAAGCTGTGGTATTGATTTTGTGCATAAATGATCATAAAAGAGTATTACTGAAATAATATCAAACTAACTTCTATCATTTTAATTAATTCATAAAATTTAAAGTTATACCGTATTACCTTCATACTCATTCGACCCCTGAACATTGCCGCTACAGTAAGATATCGACCGTGTCGGGGATCACATGCTGCCATCATATTTTTAGCATCAAACATTTGCTGTGTAAGCTCCGGTACCGTCAGAGATCTAATAAAAATTCAAATGTTCAATAAGGTACAAGTATCAATTTCAATAAAATTTGTATGAAAAATTACAAGATTTATTACAACAGCAGAAAAAAATCAGTCAATCTGCTGAAATAACCCCGTACAAATATTACTTCTTCATTGGAATATTTACATTTACTTCTAAGCTAAAATTGTAAAACGATTTCACAGAGATTTCGCATAGTTTTGAATGCTTAAAATTGTACAAAAACGGAAAAGTATCAAAAGCATGTAAGATAAGCTTCGATGTTGATCCATTACTCTGGGATGCCTGCCCTATTTGTCCGTCTTCAGAGCGATGACGTAGAAATTATTGAAGGTAGATCATTGAACGTGATTCTAATTTATATAATGACAGAAGCTTTGCAATATCACCAGGCCAGTGTCCCTTATCTTTCTAGAAACATCTGCGAAGAGTTCGTCGACTGGCTTGGCTTCGTTGCACGTGAGAACCGATGTCAGCACAACACTTCGTCAACTCCAACCAATGGGTTACGCAACTTAATCCAAAAGAAAATGTATTGCTAACCTATATTGCTGAGATCCTCGTGATGTAAGTGGTGCAAATCCGGGCATGAAGAAATGAAGACGTGGGAATGGCACCATATTAACCGCTAATTTACGTAAATCAGCATTAAGCTAAAATATACCGAAAATTTTCTCTTCCTCTTAACACTGCTATTTCTTTCATATTATATGGTTTCAAAATATTCTGCTGAAATGCTTTTCTTGAAAAACATTGGAAAAAAAACTTTCTAATGAAGTAAAACATAGTCTAAATTAATTGTTTAAAGAAAAAAAAAAACCTTACAAAATTGCTAAAAAAAACCATAAACACCATGGACAGTTGCAAGAAATGTATTCCATGACATAAAGCAAATCATCTTGTTTATTTAACTCTATTTTGAAAACAATAATCAATAAATGATATTATCCTCTTGCTTTTTTCTATTTTACAATAAATATTTTTCATATGACTTCTGCCTATCAGTATGTCATACCTGTCCGGGAAATCTTAGGCAGGTTGTTACACCACTCATCGTCATCGAAACCAAATGATTCAAGTCACCATAAGTAGGTGTGCTGAGTTTTAACGTACGAAAGCAAATATCATAAAGTGCCTTAATAGAACATTTAAGCTAAAATAGCTTTAAAAAAAACATTGAAAAGTATTTTTATGAGCAAAAATCACTCTTCAGGTGACAGAAACGTATTACCTCATTATCTATGCAGAATGTCTCGTCAGTATTTTCAACCAGTTGATGAACAGATAATGTTGCATTGTAAGGCTCAACGACCTCAAAATACCCATAAATTTTATTTTTTAAAACTTTTTTAAACTAGCAATTATATTAGTTTTGTGTATTATCATTATTACTGCTATTCCTATTGTTATTATTATTATTACCACAATCAATTAATCACATGAAAAAAGTTCTATAGAGTTTGTTAAAAAATAATAATTATTATTATATGATATGAATTGTACTAAAAAGTTTACCCTGCATTAAAATAGTACCACTTTGAAAACTCCAAAAATAAACAAATTTTGACAGTTAAAAAATAAATATAATTGCAATAACTCGTATAGAACTTACCGTATCGGAGACTTTTGGACTAGGAACTACTGAAAATGTGTTCATTATACGATCCGGATATTCTTCACGAATCTTTGAAATCAGAAGTGTTCCCATACCGGAACTTGTACCACC
>KN716342.1:145009-160774 GCA_000816705.1 Dictyocaulus viviparus
GAAAAATTAAAAAAAAAAAGTTACTTTGAACTGAAAATTTTCACCGTCGTATTGAAAATAATTATTATTTGATAATAATTTAATTACTATTAATATTAATAATAAACACAGCGTGTATAAAAATTATAAGGTTGACCGATTTACTTTAAACCATGAATAAGCTTGATAATTGTACTTTTAGGATTTTAAAAAGAAAAAAAAAACTCCTGACAACTGTTCAGATTAAATCACTGCGTTCATTTGTTTGATTTGATAAATCTTTTAATATTATTAACAAACTGACCCATCATAATATTCTAATATTTTTTTAATATTACCTCTCGATCCTCAATAAAAAAATTACCCTAGGAAATAATCCAAATAGAACACACCAATAGATATAACTCAGCGAACAAACAATAGATATAGAATAATTCTAAGCCTCATATTTCTATTAAAATCATTATACAAATAATTTACTTAAGATATACTTGTACCGAAAAAAAAGCTTGTCCCTCAAAATCCCAGCATTTGATTGTTGGAGGGTGGAAGATAATTGCTACTCTGAGGAACATCTAATATATCGCAATAGTGGAACGATTGGAACAAATTTTTGCGTTTCACCGTCAGTAGGAATACACTCGCCTGCTGCACTTTGCAACGAATTGTGAAGCAGTCCTGGTCCTAGAAAAACCAACAAAAAAACATGAGAGAGGTTTAGTCTGAGGATTTGGATGCTGTGATTTTTTTTTAACACTTCTTTTTTATTTTTTAAAATTAGTTCTGCTTGTATTCTTGCTTATTTCTCAACTCGAAGTTTTCGTTCCTTTTTTAAATCAAATTTCCGCTTTCTCTTCTCATATTTCTGCGGCAGTAGTTCTTCCCATAACTGATCTGAAAACAAAGACTTGTTTTTTTTTTCTCATCAAAATCGCTTTAGGAAAAACGCAATAAATTTGTTTAACTTGGATTCTATTGTTCTTATCGTTACATGCTGCTGTATAATCAAAGGAATTTTTAGGATAAGGATCGTTTTCAAAAGTGAAAATTTTCAAATCTTAGATTTTTTTCACCCACAATAAATTTGCATATCGGCTCGAATATACTGAAATACATACTTGGTTTTCATAAACAAATAATGCAATTGAGTGAAAATCCTGTACGATTACATATTGGCAACGATCCAACAATTATATATAATTAATGGTAACGATAGATCACTTCTTGTTTGATTTATAATGGAAGACTTGAAGATCTATGAATGTATTAGTAAAAGAACACGTCATGATGACAAGTCTGTGACATCATCAGCATAGAGGCAATGATATGAAGTGGTTAAAAACACAATTACAGCAATGCTCGTGTTGAATATTTGGATGATTTATGTTAATTTTTCAAAGAAGCTAAAGATTCTCATATCGATTAATTTCAAGCTTTGTGATAATACGCATTCAGAAATCAATACAAGATCAAAAAATTACTTCCACTATTATGTTATGTTGACGACGCTATAAGCGTTGTGAACAACACCTATCCACACAGGACCGCCGTTCTAAACGACGCATGCTTTGCTTATTTTCCAATAATTATAATCGTATTCTTGGAGAAGTCTTCGAATGTCTCACCAATCAGTATAATTAGCATATTTAACGATTTATTTATGTATTAAGTATTCGTTTGTTATGTTATATTTGTATGTTGTGAGGCATATGTGGTAATGGTGAACACTGAGTGATGATACAATTGATAATTTCCCGTCGATTTAAGTAGTTAATTTGAATAACTACTTAAACTAACTGTTGTAATCATCAGAAATTTGTTTGTTATGGCTTTCATCACAAGCTTCTCTCATGCTCGACAGTTTTACAATCGTAGCAAAACATACGACTTTGTGTTAACTTTTGATGTTCGGATCTCAATGATTATGAGCTTCGATAGCGTTTTGTTTAAAATAGAAGATTGTTATTACGTGCCACAGTATCATGCTTTATGAAATGAGGTTTTTTTTTATGTTTTAATCTTGTTTTTATTTTGTTTAGTTGCTCGTCATTTAACTTGTTTGTTTTCATTATGAGAGTTTGTGTGGTGGAAAAGATTTGATACATTTCTTATCTATTTTTTCTTATCTTTTATTTGATTTCAGTTACTAAATGCCGTAGCACCAATACAAAAAAAGATTCATCTATTTTTTCCTTATTTTCGTTAGGATTTTTTACTGTTTTGCTTGGGAAAACTCGTTATGCAGTCGAGTTTTGTTAACGATCCTCATGCTATCCACTAAATTTATTATGGTGTTACGTGCTCGTTCTATATGTTACATTATATTAATAGTTCTTTCGTTTTTTTTTTGTTTTTTTTGCAAAGTATATGCATATTCATCACGGTGACTTCAAGCTGATTTGATATCATTCCTCGCTCTACAGGTGTTTGTCGATCACTGAAGATTCAATCGTCACAACGCTCAACGCAACAGCTGTGCTAATGCACATTTAAACATTTAAGAAGACACGCAGGTGTCTCAATTGAAGTATTAGACCTACCTTTTCAAGACTTTTTCTTCTTTTTCTTACTATTGTTTTTTCATCTTATTCTACACATTAGAGTATATACACATATAGATATGTATATATAATGTTTGCACTTTTGTTCTATTACCATTCGATTTTATTTGTTCGTTTTCTTTGACTTCAATGTCTGTTAGTACTGTAGAGCTTTAATCTTTCGGATGAAATCATAGAAAACTGGTTATCTATCTACTGTTTTTCTTTTTGCGAAAAGATGATAGTATGTGATTCAGTGGATGAGAAGCATTCAACGTATCCATTCGAACAAATAACTCTTTCCGTTGCGTTAGTCTCGAGGCATAACATTCAGCCCACGATTTCTTTGCACGTTTTAAACTCGATCTCAACGATTTGCGTGATCGTTGGATTAGTTTCTATGTGTTTTTCATTGTACGTAAGTTATCGAACTATAGTGATGACAATTGATTATTTTAACCACCTCGTTTTCTTTTTTTTTATTCAACTACAATTATAAATCATGCGTTGTGCACTGAACAACATTATCCTTATTCTTCATCCAACGTATCGTTAATTATCATAACCTGTAAGAAACTAATTGTTTTTAAAGCCCAAATTCTGTATATGATATATGTCATGAATTGAATTGACAATGAAATAGCTTTGGTATTTTCAGGAAAATGAATTCTTGTTATTTTCTATACTGTTTTGTGATTCAATGAAAACAACAATTTTATTCCATATTTAGTGTATCCGATGATTTTTTTTTCATCTGATCTACCACTAACTTTTAATATTGTTTCATGTTGCTACAGTTTTAAAGTTGTGTAAAAGAGTTTTTTACTTTTACTAAGCTTTTTCTTTCAAGCACTATTTCGAGTTCAAAAGTTAGTATTTCATTGCTTCAAGTTATTGTTGTGTTGTGAATCGAATATAAGTTCGTGCTAGAGATCATAGTATTCTTTTTTTGTGTTTTTATCTTCGATGTTTACTTATTTATATGCACCATTTGTAGCCTCAACGGCGTTTTGCATACGATGGATCAACACGATTGACACTATTACGTTATGTTTGTATGATTATTAACTAAGTATTATACTAGTATAACTTAGATTTAACTACAAATCACTGAACGACGAAAAGTTTGTTTCTGGTTTTTTTTTATTATTACTGTATGTGGAATGTTCAAAAAATTCATGCGGTGAGTTATTTTTAATACAGAGGTAGATATATTATGAGGTAGATACGTGATGTTAAAGTTTTCTCTTCAAGTTCTATTGATTTTCGTTGTTTAAATTGTACGTTAATAAGCATGAGCATGTTCAGAATTTTGTCTGTTATGTTCATGTCCATTATTGCATATGCAAATTACATTTTTATTAATGCAATTTCTTATTTTGCATCTCATTAGGTTCCATTGAAAGAGGATTTTTGAAAGGATGATATTTTTTTTTTTAGTTTTATTGCTAGAAATTTATTGAAATCGACAACATAATTTCAAATGGTCTTATTTCATATGTTCACAAGCGTTTTTGTCATAATCATTTTGTTGTACTGATGAATAAACCGGGCTGTTTTGTCTGCTTGGTGAAAAGCGAAAGAAATTCATATGAGAGAAAAAAAAAAAAAAAAAACAAAAGAAACGAGTTGAATGAAACACGGGCTTTGTTCCTTATGGTGAATTTCAGTGTTTTTTTTTTGCTTATATTTCATATATTTCCGAAAACAATTTTTTGAAACGTTCAACAAACGTTTCATTGAGTGCAAAGCTTATTTGTATACAATATGTACCAATAAAACAGTTGAAAACTTGTCAAAATGTTCTCATAGATTTACTTTATAGCTTTACAATGTGAATTGTAATCACCAGTAATGCCACTCTGCAAACCACTTTATTGTTGGTCTCCTTATCACTGTTGAATTCCTTATCTTTTTATCAGAAGTCGTAAAGCATTAACGTGTTTTTCAGTTCGACTAGATTGGATATTGTAGTTATATTTTTTGACTTGATCATTTTGCACGTAGATTAAAGGTGTATGAGAAACCTTTGTTTCCATTAAAAGAAACGTTTTGTGAAAATCAAAAAAAAAAACTCTGCAAGTCTTGTACAATTGCTTTAGTACTGTAGGCGTACTTCTTTTGAATGTATATCCGGTACTACAAACTTGAGTAAAATTCAATTTCATTGACATTGTACGTTTAATCTGGCGGCGAATATCAGTAAATAGTTATGGTCCGGTTTTTGCCGATTGTTATCAAAGTTGAAAGCATAAAATTTTCGTTATTTCAAATCTTTTCGATTCAATTAATCAAGCCTCGGTACGAGCTGTGGTTTGCGTATACTGGTTGTATCATATTAAATAGTGTGTAATATAATAAATCTAAGCGTTTAAATATCGCTCTTTCACAGCTATAGTTTATCAGATCTTTTTAGTATCCCTCACTTTTCGAAATGTGATGGTAGATGTTATCGATCAGCTTCATCCTGAATTGTTGAAGCTTTGATCTCCTGGAATAACTTCATATCATCAATAACAGAATTTTAATTGCTCTTAGTTTTTAACTTTACTATTCATTTTTTGTTCTTTTCTAACTTTGCATATGTCAATGCTCTGTGCTACATTTTTTGCCAATTTTTAATTTTCTGTATATTATGATTATTCAATCGTAATAGGAAATGCTTTGCTAGATATTGAACACGTACATGTTCGTGTAGATGGGAATTATTGTTAATGAAAGATTATTCAACATGGCTAATTAACATATTCTAGCATTTTTTGTTTAGAAGTGAAAACTTGAAGCTTTTTGTTGAACAAACAAGTTGATTATACACTTGGCATAGTGTCTATCATTTTCACGATTTGTGGAGGGAAAATCTATCGATATCTGTTTTTTTTTTTGCTCTAAATTATCAACTTATAGTCGACACATCACACTCTCACTGCTCTTGTGTTTCAATTTCTTGATTTTCATTTCTATTGTTACCGACATGCTCAAAAGAGTTACTTTTTCAAACAATGAATTTAAAAACTTTTTTTATAGGTTTTTTTTTCAAAATTATATGTCATTAGAGCCGCAAAACACCCACGATGATGCAGCTCCGGAACCTTCTACTTCAAGGTTTTGAGTTTTACAAGTATTATTGGTACTAAGCTAACATTATTAGTATTGAATATGATGCTGCACATTCAATTCGTTTTTTCATAGGCTTATTGCACTTGTTCCTTCAGATGTGAAAGCCAGGAGCCTATCAAAGGTATACTAAAGCGACCATCATTGAAATACGAGAATAAAAATAAGGTAGAGTAATTTCATTTCATTTGATACAATCTACGGCTCGAGCTTAAGTGTTTTTATTATTATTTCATTCTCTAGTCGCTTATTAATCAGTAGTATTTCAAATAGATGTCAATTCCTAATTCTCGTATTGGTTAACGTTTATTGAAGTTTTGTAGCTTGTACCAACAATCACTCATCGGCCGTCACCAGATCGTTTTCCTGATGAGCCAGCAACACGAATTCCGAAGCTATCTGTTACTTGGTGGGAAAAGAATGCTGGTATGGATATAGTTTTTGATAAATCTTATGTCCTGTTACTCCCGTAATAAGCATTAAATTCCCACTTATAGTTATGTGACTTGTGTTTTTTTTTTACAGCCGGTCATCTTTTATAATTTTTATTACGATTACTTCGATTCTCTTTGATTATCTATAGTGCCAGATGGACGCCAGAAAATCTTCCGTTCCTCTCTGTCTCGCACAAGAATTGTCCAACATGTTATTTTCGCCCAAAAGTTTCGCTGAACATTATAACCTTCTAAGACCTTTGTAAAGTGGACTAAACATCGTGCTCATGGCACTCTTTTAGTGCCCCTTATGTGCAGTCGATTCAATCGCCTACCGCTCGTGTCTAATGGTCATCATTTATATGCGTAAGATGTTCAGCCCACTTATTCTTCTGTAATTTCGTAAGTACGTATGTATCTAGATGGAAACTTTTCACCGCTGAAGTAGGTGGAAACTTTAAATTCCAGCCCTCGATTACTTGATGCGACAAAGGTTTTGCATAACCTTTTCGATAAATTGCTGATTAATAATGCCTTTCTTGTATACGTCTGGCGTAGTATCTAGGCTCCCGAGGTGCACTTCAAAAGAACAAGTATAGTGTGGAGTTCTGTACTGATCCTTTACACGAGTTCTCAATGGTTTTGCATTTTTCTTACGCTGCTTGTCTTCGTCCGATAAGCGTTAGTGATATGTTGCTCATAGTATTGACTTGGCAACCTACGCACCCATATCTCATGTGTTTTAGGCTATTTTTCCGTTGAACATATATGAGGTGCCATCAACGTGTCTTTGAATCTTAGCTGAAGACCACTTTTTAATAGGCAGTGTCGAAGTCAACAATTATTTGTTTCGTTTGATTGATTTCGGGTTTAAATATAAAATAGAAATCTTGATAAGATTTCTAGCACCGACTTGTGGAATATTGATCAATTTGAGGAACGGTATAGACCAGGCTCGTATTCAACCACCTCCACGATATCACGTTGAACACGAGTGTTAGCGCATCTCGCCGCAAGAGACCGATCATGCCAAAGCCTATCTTATCTTTTTAGAAACATGTTTTTGAATTCAGTCTTAATAATAACTTAAAAGAAGCCATAAAGAGACGATGTTTGAAGGTCATTTTATCGATGAAGATTTTGGGAGATTATTCTATTTTCAAGCCATTGCCTCGTTTTCATCGCCTTGCCTCTCACCTAGATGCCGTTCTGCGTTCAGATTTGAAGTATTTTCTTATATAGAGCGTATAGTGGGAAGATATAGAATTACGTAACTCATACCAAATTTTTTCAACGAATTTCCTGATGAAGAGGAAGTAACTCATCTACCTTATCTTTCATCTTGTAATCTTTATCCATACTATAGTAGGTATCAATTTGCTTCTTGCTTTCGTTAAGGCATGGATTATATTGCTTATTGAAATGTTTTCATATTGTTACGTGTTGGCTCTTTTGTGTGACTGGAAAATAATTTTTTAGACATTTTACAAATGTAAAAAAAAATGTGCGGGCTAATTTAGTCACATCTGTAGAATGGTGAAGAAAATTATAGACATCTGTTCTTAAATTTATAACAAAATCAGTCCTTAGCACTTCGATTTATATATGCTGAATTATGGTCGGAAAAGACTATAGAAAACTATTTTATTAAATACTTCATAGAAGAATACAATAAAAAGAAAAAATGTTTAAATATCAACCATATTTCGCCAAAGAATTAGGCATTAGTTATGCTGAAATCTTATTGTTTTCCGTTTTGTCATTATATTCCTGGTTTATTTGACTCAAGTAACATTGTTAGTTGTGTGTTCGAAGTTGAATAGTTTTATTGACTTTGGTTCAGTGGCAATTTTCGGAGATACCAGCGATGAAAACAACACAGATTCAGAGCAGTTATTCAAAGATCTGGGTAGTGGAACAGCTGGTTCACAAGAATCAGATCAGAGGTGAGATATCAAGTGTTTGTTGTATTTTTTGGAGATAGAACTCCAAAGCTTTTGTAAGCATTGATGTAGCATTCTAGGCAAACTGCTATTCTGGATTCAGAAGAAGATTCAGAGAACGTTAATCTAGAGTCGCAAGATCCTAACGGTTAGTCTTACTTGATGATAAAGGAGAGTGTACTACATCTAGTTTCTCTATTACAATAAGTGAAAAGCTAATGTATGTATTTTAATAAGTTCAGATGAATTTCGTGACGATTCAATAAGCGTTACTAGCTCAACAGGGTCGGCTTCTTCAAGTGTAGTAGGACGATGGTGGACTGGAAAAGATACAAGGTAAACATTTTTTTTATTTCATAAGTAGGTATATTTATTTCATGAATGCGAGAATGCGATTTTATTTTTCCTTCCAATGAGCGATATAAACTTTCACTTGATTTTTTATAAATTTTACATTTATATGCATCTACTTGCTGTGCAAACATGGGAGGGGGGCATAGCGCAACAGTACGAAATGCCTTAATGTTACGTGGCATGGCTGAAGTCCTGTTCTTAGACAAAACAAGGTTTCCATCCTTCCGGAGTCGGTGATTTGGTAACATAATCATTTGTGAGGATATGAAGCACTTGCTTAATAGGGGTTAGTTACCGTAACTAATTATAAGACCAAACTCTCATTCTAATCCCTCTATTTATGATGAAGATGAATACGTGACACATTCCCCAATTATTGATCAGCCCTGAAGCTTCATCCTCTATCCATATACCCGATATGGTCAACCAATCGAGAAATGGGTTTGGAGAACTCAGTAAATGAAAAAGGGTGGTTTCTAATGGTTTTTGAATGTTTCTTGTTGTCGTGGATATTATTTAGTTCGCATCGAATGGGAATAGGAGTGTCAGTAGAATTATTTATTGTTAGTTCTCTAGAATTGTTATGAAGCTTAAATCATTTGTAGATACGTGCCTCATTGTCAAAAACGTGGTTGTCATCACAGTCACAGTGACTCGGCCGGATATCTTACCCCAACCCAACGTCGAAATAAGGTTAATTGACTTTTTTATTTCCGTTAAACAGTTTATGTTTTAAATCATATTTTATTGATTTGATAACTTTATAGCTTTTAGGAAATTAGCGATCTGAAAAATGAATTGCGAACTGCATTAAAAGAACGCGATGAAAAGGAAAAGCATTTGGAGGAATTGAGAGAACGAATAAAAGAGGTAATTTGGTGGGTGGAGTTTGGCAAAGAACAGTTGAATTGCAAAGATGTTTCGATTAAATACAGGTCGAAGTTCTTAACGTTAGACAAGCTTCTTTATCTGACAGTCATCGTATGATGATGAAGGAACGAGAGGTAGCAGAAACTTATGAGCAGGAAAAAAAGCAGCTTGAACGCCGTCATGCTGTTAGAGTTAATCAGTTGGTACATGAGACTCTCGCAGCTAGGTGAATTTCTCATAATGTTCTTAAGGAAAAGTTACGAAAAATGTTTGTTTTTTTTTTTGTTTCTTTTTTAGAGACGAAATATTACGATTGTCGACTAGAGTTAAGGAATTAGAAAAAATTGTGGACGTTCCACGGGTGGATTCTGAAACGATGACAGATCCACTACAGGTAGTTGAAGTGCTGCAAATTATTTAACATGTGTATTGCACCTGTTTCATTATGATTGCAATTATGTGTCTTAGCTTATGAAGCTGACAGTGTCTCTTTATGATGTGCTTTACTAAACATTGAAATTGTGGAAATTTAAAGAATTTACGCTTTTTTCTTCATAAAGCCATCAACAGAGCTTTTTCTCTTTTAAAGATGATAAAAATACGAGGATTATAGTAAAATTTGTAATAGTAGTCACATTAATACACCCTTTACTGATATTCACTTTGCGAATATAATCTACAACAAACTTAGAAATACTGTCGATGGTTAGATATGGTGCTTCATATTATATTAAGATTGTATTTTTTTAAATATCTCTACATATTGGAGGATATTTCAGTTTTTCCCATCGTACTTTCAAAGTTCAACTGATTTAATGGAGGCGAATCAGCAAAAATCTGGTTTAGTTTTTTTTTTATTTGAATTCCTTTGTTTTTTTGGTTTTATTTAGATAATGAGATGTAATAAAATCCTTGTGCATTACACTATATTTTTGATGCTGTATTTAGTAAATTGATTGTAACCTCTATTTCATATTCTGGAAACGAAGAACGAAATCATATTGTTGTCTGACGTTTGAGATTTCGTATTATGTTGACTTCAAATTTCATCAACAAATTCGGTTTCTATATAAACACAAGTATAAACTCCTCCTAATTTACATGGATATATGGTCAACGTTGAATAACGAAAAGAATTCCAGTTTGTTCACCACCATCAACACAGATTTCTCCAATGCCATTATCACCAGTATCTAGTATTCCTGAGGTTATTCAAAACTTGTTTTCACTTTTTAATGAACTATAAAATTATGGTATTTAGATGCCATTATCGTCGTGTCTGTTAACGTCACCATTATGTGTAGAATCTAAGGTAACCGGCCAACAATTGTATATGAATCAAGAAGCACTTAATCATATGCAGGTGAATTAAATGAAAAACAAATAAATCAACTAATTTGTCACAACTTTCTACACCATATCTGTTAAATATCGATAAGTTATGAATTGGTATGAAAATTTGTATTGCTAAATAACTATACAATAGTCTATTAATTGATTTAGCATTCAAACATTACTTCCTTTATATTATCAACATAGTTGGTTAGATTTTTTAAATAAGACATGTTTGTAGGCTTGTCAAAACGAGGCTTTTATTTGGCGAACAAAAGCCGCTCAATTGGAGATTGTCGTTAAAGATCAGCTCGCAAAAGCAAACCGTATTGAGGAGGCTCTCCGAGCGGAGCTTTTAGCTGCTAAAACAAGACAGTCATCTAATGTTTCGGTGAGGGATCGGTTGTATTTCTACATAATTTTATAACCACTTTCTCAATCAATTTTTTCCGTAGCATAAAAGAGAAGGCATATATACTTTACTTGTACGTTTTACATTCCTTTGGATTCACTTTCTTATATCCTCATTTTTTTGCATTCGAAATTTATTTTTTAAAAACAGGTGTCGACAAAGTCCACAATGACCGGTGATGATGATATCAACACAAACACTTTGATAAGAATCTCTCCGATTCCATATGAATGTTTCACGCAATCTTGTGTGGAGCAAAAAAAAAATTTGACTGAAGAAAATAATCGTCTACTAAATCAGGTACTGTGGTTGTCGTTAATGTATTTCTCACGCTTTTCATTTTATTGATTTTATTATTAAATAGCTTTTTGATGCCCCAACGGTATTCTGTTTTTGTGGTGTATTTCTCTCTGCTTTTTCGAATGTATTTCTATTTTTTTTGGTTTAAGCGTATTTATTAACCTGAAAATTCCGGTTAATTTAGGTTTAAAGGTTGATATCAGATAGGCAGATTTCCTATTTAAAGAAAGTATTGATTTGATTAGGAAATTACTGAGTATTTTTCTTTTGAGGCCGTGGGATCATTTTTCTTGTCGCCTTGAATTGTACTATGTGTTAGTTATTCGAATTGTCAATATAGAACAAACATCAAAATTGAGGACAAGTTATATCATATAGGTTACCTTGTGTTATGAAGATCCATTTATAGATTGAGGAAGCCAATGTAAAAATTCGTGAACTGGAAGAAGATGTCGCAACATTGCGAAACGAACTCGAAACTACAGTAGATCATCGGTATTTTGTTATTAGTCAATGAATGAACTATTGCTTACATATCTTTGTTATTTAATCCTTGAAAATGTAGCGATAAACTCAAACATCAACTGGAAAATGCAACTGAGGAATGTGACTCGAAGACTGCTGAGATTGCTGCCTGTAATATTGTGTTGGCACGACATCAGGTAATATTTGCTTTATTGATATCATGCGTGTTTTCTTATTTTTGTATAGATGATCTGATGAATTTCTACTATTAAATTGGTGTAAAGCTTTCAATTCGCTATTTTCTGCTTTCTTTTGATTTAATGAATCAATGATTTTAGTTGTTGTGCTTTAAAGAAAGTATTGTCTCACAAATGTTCGTTAATGTATTCAGAGAATTTTGAGAGCGATCTGCATCGTATTACTTTCCAACATACTGTAGGAAATCAAGTAGTACTAAATTATAGAGTGAGAAGGACACTATGCAGAAAGCGATCACTTATATGGAGGAACGAATGCAAGTGTATCAGAATACGTTGATGGAGCATGACCTTGTCGTAAGTGATGAGAACAGAACGGAGTGGCGCAAAGGATTTGTCGATCCAAGGTAGTCAATTTCATCCAATTTTTCTAGTGATGTATAATGACACTGGTTTTACTCATTGAACGTTTTCAAGTTCACTACCTTATTTTCTATGAAAATTATAAATTTCCTCGTCACGGCGTGATCTACATTCCATTTATTGGGTTGCTTGTAGATCAATTCCATACGTTCTTAGTAGTGTAAATACGATTATTTGCTCCATTTGCATTTTAGAATTTATGCGAACCTCAGTGTTTAATGTTTTAGGAGATAGCTGCTGGTTTATGCGTATTATGAATGTTAATTTATTTTACTGTTCACTTAGACACTCTGTTTGTAAGACATTGTTCATTGTAAAAGATTTTACGTTACAGATGAGATAGAATCTATGGAAGTGATGCTTGCTACATTATAATCATCACTATTAAAATGTTTCAGATATAGTGTAATGATTTCAAAGCGAATTCAAACCGATCTCACAGCTGATGCGCTTTCACGACACGAGGACGAATTCGCGTCAACAAAGAAGAAGCTTGAAGTATGTCAAACTGAACATCTTTAATTTTTGAATCATTTTATTCTCTCTCAGTTCACCATATCAGTGATGATACAATTTACAATTATAGGATCTTCATACCGAGTTTACATTGAACCGTAGCGACCTTCATGAACGGTTCGGAGAAATTGAGAAAATACTATTCACAAAAACTCAGATTGTTGACACGTTGTCCAAGCAGCTTGAGGAAACTTGTCGCGGTCAACGACAACAGATTGACGCCCAACAAGAAGAGCGGGAATCATACAAAAAGTTTGTTTCTTGTATTTCGTTCTACATAGTAAACTAAATGGGTTCATTTCAGAAAACTAGAAGAGATCTCTAGTGTAGCTGAAAAAGTACCTATTTTGGAGACACGTATTGAACAACTCTTGAAGGTATGGTACAGATTCGCGTCATTATTTGTTGTTCTCTTAATGCTCCTCACGGCTCGCTTGAGCGCTTAAGATAAAATCAAATTAGGATAAACACGGACCAATGCTTGAAAGTTCAATCGAAGGAGCTAACTTTTTGATTTTGCAGAACAAGTGCATAGGTGTTTCTATATTTTACATTCTATTAATGATTTATTAGGAAAATGCCATTGAGTAAAGTTTAGTTTTGAGAAACTAGATCGCTGCTGATCTAGTCACTGCCTGCTAAGATTGTAAAGAAAGGGTTTTGTTCTTTTTTCGGCGAAATCATCTAGGTTAGTAAATATTCCTTGGTTATAAAATTTTGAACTGCAGCTCAACCATGCTTCTCCTAAAATAATGTTATGATCTAGCTTTTTGACGTGACATTTTTTTCTCACGTACAAAAGGAGTTGGGTTGTCATGAACACGGATGCACGCGTGATTAGTTTTTTCAGGAGAAAAGCGAGCGAGATCTCCATTTTTCTGCTCAGCGTGAAGAAATGGAACATGCATTAGAAGAGGCATTAAGTGAGGCTTTGAAAAAGTATAAGGAGCAGAATGAATATTGGAAAAGTAAACAAGCCGCACTGGAGCAAAGCTTAGAACGAGCGAGAGTGTGTTTTCTTATGATTGGTTATTAGTTTATTTTAGAAAGAACGTTTAACATATGCATGTCAAATATATAAAGTATACTTTTAATTAGGCTGTTGAATTTATTACTTTTCTTCAAAAACAATTAAAAAATTGAAGATCTTATTGAAATGAGTTTAAACAGGGGATGTACGTTAGCCGTCATAAGATATGCACCAATATCTGCTTTTCGTGGTAGTTATGATTCATCAAAAAGATATACTTGTAATACCCCTTGTTTATTCCATTAATAACTGCTATCAAGAACTTTAGGCTGAAATTGCACAACATATAAAAGAGAAGGATGATATGAGAATAAAGTCGAGACTAGAACGTGCCGATCTTGAACGTCGATTGACCAGTAGTATTGAACATGTGGCAGTGCTCCATAATCAGGTTGGTCTCTACATGCAACTGAATTGGAGAAGATTGAAAAAGAACTTCACTGCGAATTGGGAAAATCATTTTTTATTGATTATCGTAAAATGGTTACGGAAACTAGCTAACTAGCAGAAAAATATACTGGGCTTATTCTTAATTTTTTGTGGTAATTTAATGAAATATAGCTATCCTCACGGTCAAAATGTGACTCGTATGATCTTACATAACATCGTTTTTGTGAAAAATTCATGGTTTAATCAATGTCATAAATTGTCTAATAATTGGAGTTTGGGCACCGAAAGTCATTGAAAAAACTTTACTTGTATTCATCTAATACTAAATTTCATGGTGAAGTCAAGTGTTTGACGCATCTTATGAAAATTGACAAGCGGCAAAGTATTGTACAAGTTCATTTGTGTCACAATCATTATTGATTGATTCACAGGATACAGTTAAAAATATTTCCATAATATTTATATTTTAGTCAGTTTCAGATGAACAAGGTATGTCGAGATGTAGAATGTGAAGCACGTCCACGGATTGTTAGCAAATATGTAGCGTGTAGACCGAATACAAAAAGCAAGTCGACAATTATTACAAAGGTACGAACGATTAAATTTAAGATTCTTTCGTATTCGCAATTTCTCACAATCCTTATAATATGATGACAGTGTTCAATTATGTGGATAATCATTCGTGTAGTCTATATTCCTATCGGTTGCGCAACCCATTTGTTATCTTCATGTTATCATAATGTCTGAATGAGGGTAATACCTTTGAGGCCAGTTTCTTGCCAAGTCAGTGCTGCATACCTTCTCAGATTATTCTAATACCAATTCGGCGACCTTAGAGATGAAAGTTGGTTAGGCAAGACACTAACCCGCGTGTGCGTTATTTAACTCGACTTATCACTGAGCTCCTCCTATTACGCAGTACGCGTCCCTTGTTATAAATATGCATACATTAATTCGTATAAAAAAATTTACTACGTTTTGTTCATATCTTACACAGCCGTCATCTTAAAATTTTTTTATACGTTGGTCGTTGTGTCCCGTTCCCCGTCCGAAATGAAATTTTTAAATGATGTAAAGGTTACCATTGTAAATTTTATCTTTATATTTGAAATATCAGGGTGACTTATTTGATGAAAATGAGGAGCGATTGAAATTGTGTCAAGGTGAACTGGCCACTACAAGAAGACAGGTTCATGTTCTACAACAAAAGCTGATTAGTTCTATGCAAGATAAGGTCTGAATCCAACTAATCTTATTTCTAGTGATTAACTCGTTTTTTCTTATACTTATACTTCTATTTAGTAGAAAGTCGATGTGTTTCGTATTTGCACACGTACCTCTTTAAGTATTACAGTAGTACTTTTTTAGTTGGTGACTCGAAATCAGTAGCTATTTGAACCCTACCAGTCAACGTTGTATATATATATATATATATATATATAGCTCCTTTTTGAGGCGGATAAACC
>KN716342.1:169706-189290 GCA_000816705.1 Dictyocaulus viviparus
ACAATTACTTTATTGTTTTATCTTTGTTTCTTTATTTTCGTACTTTATTCGTTTACTTTTACTTATTTTCATTTGTTTTTGTTGACTGCTTTATTCTCATTCTTTATTAAGCATGAGAAATTGTTCCATGTTTATTTATATTTTTTCCTATGTGTCATTTCGATAGATAGTTATTCATTATTTATTACGTACTGGCAATTGCTCTAATTTTTCCACCTACATGTAGAAAACGACTAAAAGTCCTTCGAAACTAACTACCGCTTAAATTTCGGTATCGTCGGTGATGTCCCAAATTTACAGACAGCCAAACCAGTGTTTCACTTGCCACCACTGCAGTACGCGCCATAACTGTACCGTTACTCCATAGTGATTCGCTCTATACGCCCTAAAGTTGGCTGTGAAATTTCACAGTTGAGAGGTGTTTGTAGAATAACCAGGCATCGAATATGATGTAGTGGGTGCACATGCTGCCGGTATTAGGCTTTGGCTTAAGCTTGCCATATGCAATGAAAATTTTTGACGTTTAATATGGATCAATGTTTTATACCTATATAAGGGCGGCATAAGGCGAATGTCCATCAGCGGCGTCGTTTTGCGTGTCTCGACATGATAGAGTCATAAATGTGACAACGTTAATCAGGTGTTACAAAGCAAGGGCGTTGAGCTCAATCTGTCAGAGTAGTCCTTGGTTGCTCGAAGTTTGTCCGATATGGCATGGCAGTTGCCATACGGTTTATCAGTTGAAAATGACGTATGAGAGATCTTCGTTAAAATGCCGGACGACAGGGCTCATACCACGCACGCCCGCAATGAAATTTTGCCGTGACGGCGTTTGATAATATGCTGGACACCAATACGGCATGGCAAATGCCATACGGTTTATCTGCTTAATTCAACCGGTGAGAGGTGTTTGTCGATCAAATCTCTGTCGTTAAACTTGATAATTGAGTGGCGCTTGCTGGGAGACAGTGCGATCAGGATGTGTTGAAGTCGTTTCTTTACTAGAGAGTAGGTGTCTGGTTAGTTTAGTCGGAAAGCGTGAGTGATTGCTGCATGCTATGTGTGTCTTGGCTCGATAGATATGGAAATGTTCAATGGGTTTTGATTGATGGGCATCGTGAACCTATGGTAGGGTACTAGTTGGTTGGATTTGGAGCTTGGCAGTTAGTTGATGGATAAACAGGTGTCGACGTTTTGTGGATGCTCTGTCAGGGTAGTCGGTGGTTACCTGCAGGTCGAATTTGATATATGTCATTTAGTATGCGATTATTGACGATCCGGGCACTCAGTATGAGGCGATGTAGAGACTGTGTCTGAAATTTCGATTTATCCGGCAGTTATCAGGCTGAAACCCGAAACCCACATTTAGGGTTGACCCACACTTATCAGCTTAACTGGATGTAATGCCGATATCGGTTCACTAGATCGTACCCGTTAACGGCGATTGCTGATAATGGTACCCACTTACTATAAGTGAAGCATTGAGTGGTTCAGATCAAGGGCCTCGGTAATGTAGTGGATCAGCACGGCAGACCGGATGTCTGTAAGTTCGGGTTCGAGTCCCGCCTGAGGTTCCGAGTTTTGAGGCAATCTCAGCACAACTGTGGACAATATAATATCATTGCAATATATAATAAAATTATATTTAGCAATATTTTATAATGTTCAATAAGCTTTTCTGAAAAGAAATATCTTATGGTAAGCAATATATTATTTTGATGTATTCAGACTAATCGACTAATTAAGACGTAAGTACTAATCACGATTAGTCGAAAATCTGTAAACACGTGGATAATCACTGATTTCTAAAGTAATCAATCTATATGTTTTTGATTTCTCGATCGATTAATTGATTTTCTAAAAGTAGTTGGAAGTTGGGATTATACACATTTGGTCAATAGTTTTTAAATTTTAATGCATGATTTACGGAAAAAATACCAAATCAGTTGAAGTAGAAATACTATAACTCCAAATTCTACATTAATTTTGCCACATATATTGCTAGTATACTCCACCATTGAACTGAATTATCTGTTAACTGTCATCAAAATCACGCAAATATTATCAAAATATGAAATATTAAGAAAATGTATAGATATATTTATATCGCTTTAAAAAATTACTTTGTATTTGGTGAAAAATCAGATTCGGTAGATTATGATGATTTTTACCATAACACGTTTCTTTCTTAACCTACAGTATGATTGTCGCTAGGTCAATCGTTGATCGTTAATGTCGCGATCGTTGAAGATATTCTTATGTGGGACTCACGTTCATCTTGCGACGAACAAGAGGAGTATAGTTTTTTCGGAGAGCTAGAAATACATGTTGTTTGTGATTTTTTCAATCCAACAAATCGGCGTCGCAGGTCCACTTCACTAGTTGACCGTTTTGTAAGACCTGAAATTTTTGAATTATAGAGGTTGGTGCAAAACTAAATGACGTTTATTAAATGTTGAGATTTTCAAACTGCTGCAGTTTTCTTCACACCAACATTTCATACAATTCTTCCACTTTCTGAACCATTCATAAGCTTTAGCCTAATGGTGGATCGAGCTTATTTGGCTAGATAAGAAAATCTAGGACACTGACAAAAAAAATCAACCAAATTATGATTTATTATTCCTTTTTCATATATGTAGTTAACTCAAATTATGTTGAGAGCAGATTAACCAGAAATTATACGCATAATTAGAAAAGCTTATAACCTGCACTTTTTAGTACGAATAGGATGAATACAATAAAATTTTGATCATTTTTTCCTATTCTATCTTTATTAATTCATAGGTAGAAAAACTATGTTATTCAATTACTTCAATTAGTAAGTCTCTAAGGTAACATCTCATTAAGTAATGAAAAAAAAACAACAATAATTGAAGTACAGCGATTTTTCGCACAATAGAAGAATTTGAATTCGAATGCGAGATAACTTACTGATATGATGAATATCAGCTTCTCCAATGAGGACTTCTCGAGCTTTAGTGTTGAAACCACGATGTGGAGCAACTGATGTATGAGAACGTTCATCGTGCATACTTCTTAACAGAGTAAAATAAAACAGTTAATCGTATACGATGAAAATATCTTAAAGACTAACTATTGAGGTTTTTTCTTTATAAATAGTGCTTATTTGTAGATGAATATTGATAGACAGTGGCTTAGTGTTGACTATGAAACCTACAGGAAATAGAACTTCAGCGAATTATCTTCTCAACGCAACGATGTTCGTAATGATAACTATGCTAAAAAGTAAATAAGCTTTTTCAATTAAAATAAACTGCTATATATCATATTGCTATATTATATTTCTATTACTATTACTATATACTAATATTTCTATACTACTATATCTATTACTATATACTCTACTATTACTTTTTCTATTACTATATTTCTCTGTCATAAGAAGATTTTTTTGTTCCAAGAAAAATAGCTGCAAAATAAAATTTTCAAATTAGTTATTTAAATTTTTCGCATAACATTATTAATATTTCGTATGGAGAGATACTTTTTATTAATGGAAAAAAAAATACGAAAAAATTAAGAAGCAAGTTAAAATGGTAATAAGAGAAAACGAAGAAAGAAAATAGAAAAAAAAAAGATGGAGCAATGTAAGAAATTTATGTTTTAGACAAAATGTGTGTTTATTTTCAACGTTTAGCGACTGTTTAAATTTAATATTTACAGGGTGAATGTGGACCGCTAGAATTTAAGGATCGAAGAGAAATAAATCTTATCACTTAGCGAAATACAGTGTTCTAATGACTATGGCATCGGTTTATGTATAATTAGACTAAAAATTAGCTAGACATTATCATATCAATTCAGTTTGTGAATAGCATTAAACGAAATGATCGTGCATTGTGTCATATTTCCGTGTAGTTTGAATTTTGAAATCGAGAAATTCTAAGAAATGTTGATGAGTGTTCAGAGTAGTCGTCAGACATACTAGAAGATTATGAAAATACGGAACTTATTAAATTTCTCTAACAAAATAATTAAGCTGTTTATCTCTTACATGCATGTGATATGAATTCAAATGCACTTAAGAGGATAAAAAGCACTGATTAGATGACGACGATGAGTTACCGTATGTTATTATGAGTATCAAACATGTATTCAATCACGTTCACAAACGATTTATAATGAAAGCAAAGGAGTACTGCAAGTTAAAGACAGGCGCCCGCCAAGATTGGATTGATTAATGCTGAGCGTTATAGTATTATTATCCCTCACATTTTTTAAATGGCACTTCTATTAGATTTCATGGAAGATTTTCCGAAATAAATTTTATAATTTAAATAATACTTTGATTTTATTTACATAGAGTATAGATGTAATTATAGTATTGAAATTCCACAATCAATATCTAGATGATTTTCATAGAGTTCCTCAACTATTCATCTTTATATGGACGAATAATACGTTATTATAAAAAGCCAGGTGTGTAAACGAGTAGATAGAGAGTAGGTAAGAATAAAATATCAGTGAGAAAGAAAAAAGTGTGGTTTGTAAAATAAAAATGATTAAGCGAATATGTAGAACAAAACATTGGAAAAATATTTGCGCTTTACTAACTATTTTTGTTTCAAAATCAACGTTTCATATAAAATCAAAAACCTGATTATCAAACCGAACTTACTGATTTTTCTACATTCCCACTGTACAATAAAAATGAGGTTAAGCATTAACGTAATCTATCTGTCTGTTAGTATGCACCAAACATTCATTTTCTTTATGATATTCTGCATGTATTCCAGAATAAGTAGCCTCACTTGACGGAATCAGACTTTTACCAAAGCGATGATGCGTACACTAAAAAATTAATTTGGTGCCATCTCGCTGACGGCTATAGGATGTCAGGCCTGATTCGCCTTGAATCCTACTGAGATCTGAGTGCAATGATCGAACTGCGGGTGTCACATTAGTCTCTTCTAGTAGTGCGGTAAAGGCTTTCACTATTAATAATAAATATTGTTTTTCATATGAATAATAGCATTATTAATAGCAACAATTCGAGGATTTTTAATTTTACAAAAGTAATAATAGATAATTGATAGTGATTGGGATACAGAGTTGAAATAAATTTTCAATGACAATAAGTGACACTTTCTCATGAAATAGTTTCAAACATTTACTTGATAAAGAAACTATGTTAGAAGAATTATATAATGTATACTTAGAAAGCGATCACTATGCCTTAATGACTAGTGAAGGACTAATCACATTTCTTAATGAATAGAAAGAGCAGAAAAATGACTATGATTATTTAATATAGAAATTTAACTATTATAATTTAATATACATTGATATCGTTATTAAGCATGCTATGATAAATAAAGCATCAATTCTGAATCATGTGATGATAAGAAGCTTTATCAAGTTCTCGCATATATCAAGAAGACTAAGTGCAGATAAGCTCATCAAAAGAATGCAACGATGAAAATCAATAGAAATTCTTTACTTCACTGAATATTAAGCAGCATAATAAATTCATAATAATACAACGATATGCGCATTTAATTCTTGCTTAACTGAATTCCAATGATAATTTTATAACGATGAAATAACTGATAAGTGATCACATATCACATCTAATTATGTTAATAATTGCTTTAAATATTTTTGCATTACAATGTTTTTACATATTTCAAACTTTTCTTTACATTTTTTGTTGTTATTTATAAATCCAAATATTTATTTCCATACCAGCAGCATGTACATCATGAACAGATTCGGTTCAGCATATCATGTAGCAATACTACCACTTCACTGTGCTGCGTATGATTTCCAACACTCAAAACTGACAATACCTTTGATATAAGATGGGCATCCACTAAGCTCCAGTATCTCAGCTATTATTGTGTTTCGTTATTTGTAAATGTGAAATCTCAGTGAAATCCAGGACAAAAGTAATTTAACATTCTAGGAATACTTACCCCTTGTACTACTTCCAAAAATTCGCTCGCTTGCAGATGAAGCACTTGCAGTATGAGGATTTTTGTTCAATGCATTCATTTATTTAATAAAAAAATAGTTATATTGAAATGTTTGACCGATCAAGATATAGTTTTGGCTCCATTGTAATCCTACTGCGTTTTATAGTGAAATCAAGCACCTAATCAATCTGCTTGAGACTTTGCTAATTGTATTGGAAAAAATAACAACCGTAAGAAAGAAAATAAATGGGAACCAGTCGGAATAAAGTTTTGTTTCTGAATAATCCATTGAAAAAGACAAGATATGTTTTTGTAATAATCAAGCCTTCTAGGTGCACTTATGCTTTCGTCCTCAATGTGGGATTGTAAAATCAACTGAATACAACTCCGATCCATTCATTTATTTGAGAAGAGCACTCTTCACCACGTCAATGCTACTTATCTTTCCAGATATCTCCCCAACTGCGGAGAAATGTGGAACTCGGTCGAAACAGTTGCAGACTCAAAGCAAAGTGCACTAATTCAAGCATATGCATCACACCAACACCACTCACTACTGGATTACGTGTTCTTTCAACTAATAA
Organism: Dictyocaulus viviparus; assembly: GCA_000816705.1. Classification (NCBI taxonomy): domain Eukaryota; kingdom Metazoa; phylum Nematoda; class Chromadorea; order Rhabditida; family Metastrongylidae; genus Dictyocaulus; species Dictyocaulus viviparus. The sequence goes on from KN716342.1 coordinate 176,230, forward strand.
TACATATAATGGTGTATATATAATAATCTATTACGATCGTTAACATTTCAAGAGTATCGAGACCCATAATATATCAGTTTTTGCGGTTTGGACAGTAATGTGTTGTTGCTGCTATGAAACGCTATTGAGTTAAACCTAGAAGACCGTGTTATGAATGAAGTTGTACAAATCACCACTTGAAGTGTATAATTGCCTTCATATGACTATGTTTCATACGAAACAGAAAAAAATGAAACTATAACAAACATAAAAAGTAAAGAAACATATCTGGTCTGATTACTGCCAGTTCGGTATGTATATAACCAACGAAAAGTTACAAATTTAATTTGGCATCGTTGATAACCGATACACTGTATTTCTAGTGAAAGATTTCCTTGTTCTTGGCAATATGATTTGCCAATGCTCGCGTTGGTGATGACATTTCTTTGATAGTAATCAAACCCTTCCCGATAGAAAAGATCATCATTTAATTAACGTATTCACATATGACAATATCTTTTGATTTCATCCGCATGATAATCACATGATTTTCAAGCGTATTTCGTTCTACAGCAACTGCTGATTACACATTTTTCAGGAACAGTGGTAATATTACAAGTGCATCTTATAATCATGTCTTAAGCTCACATTGATATTTCGATATCAAAGGATTCTTTAGATAGTAATTTAGATTAGTAAATTGCAAAAGATTTAATCCGAGGATATTCTCTAGCAATACAACACAACCACAAGCCTCTATAAGTTTCAATGACTTCGTAGCTTAATGAGTTTGATTCGTATAATGAGTATGATTTAAAATAGGTTTAGAAGATGTATAGACTATGTGTAGTGATGATTCTTGTATTTCTCTTGAAAAATTCTTGTATTTGCACATTCACTTTAATCACAGGGTTTAATGAAATATTAAAGAGTTTATTAAGATTCGTCAATAATCTAATCTTCACATTGATTAATTAATTAGAGGACGATTAGTCCTTGAATCCAGAGCTATTCGAAAAAAAAAGAAGAAAAGACTAATCAAGCATGAATAAGAATAGATCTTTTTCTTCAACTTTACCGCTTTTTTGTTTCGGTTTCAATACAGTCTCGACTGCTTTTAGTTTTTAACATGATATTCAAGCATGTTGGAAGACTAGTTGAAAAATCTCAATTACAATGAATGTCAAATATCCATGACTTTCAATGATCAGGTAACTTAATGTTGGAATGAAACATCACATGAAAAGACTGAACCACAACGAAACTTCTTGACTGCTTCTCACCTAACTAATAACAACTAAATTATGTCACTTTCAAAATCTTCAGACTTTATTTTTGATAAGGAAATGATGTCTATGAACCACAAAATAATACAGCTAACTTTTAAATTTCCAAGAAAAAATTGCTGTTGATTTTTTAATACAATTAACCGCTCGATTCTCGATTATGTGTACAAAAATGAATTGTGCATCCGTTTATAGCTCTGTTCAGAAACCGATAAATAGTTCGTCTCCCACTGGAATCTTTGAATAAATCATCATTGATAGTTAACATCATCAAAAGGAACCCTTACTTTACAGCATTACCGTAGCGATCTAGCGATCCAACGAAATGCTGTTATGGGAAGGTGAGCGCGGATAACATCAAACAGTTGTCGATTAACACATCACGATAAATATCATACAAATTTCCATTAAGTATAATGCTCATCCTATTACAACAGCATTGAATCCAAACACAACAGAAAATTTAACAGGTAATCTGCAATTTTTCTTCGAATCGCTGTGTTTCAAAAAAGCTTCTATCAAGTCTTCCACACCAACCGCAATGTGACCCAAAATATAAAGGAATACAATTGAAGCATTACTGAAACACGCATCCAATGGTATACAATCCAATCGATAGTCAATTAATACAAATATTACATGAAAATCCGGCAATGAGACAATGATATAACATTTGACCGCTTCTTGATGCTTCCATTTTTCTTCTCTATCTATCCGACCCGGGTCGCAAGCGTAGGTCCTTTGGGTTTATGCAGGAAAATCCGTTAGATGTGAACTAGGTAAGAACAACAAAATACTCGATCTGACATTGCCAACATGAGCATCATGTTAAGAAATAGCTACAGGTTTCAATTTTTCGTCATCATCCATACGAAGTCAGTTATGTTTTTTAATGTCAACTTAGATATTCACCTGACCTTATTAAATAGATGTATACTTCAGCAAGAGGTATATGTGTATATTGTAAGAATATTGCGGTAACGATTATAAAATGAAAATATTTTCAGAACACATTCCCAGTCACACATCTAATTGCACTATAATGAAGGAAAAACTCTAGAGGTGAAAGTGGAGGGAAGTAAATTGACTGAAGGTACATGAAAAAAGGAAATATAAAATAGAAAGAAAAATTTTGTGTGGAACACACTTTAAACACTTACAACAAGCGTTCTTATTATCATAAAACATCATAATTATATGAAAATTACTAGGACACATTGTCTCGAGATAAAATTATTAGAGGTAGCTTCTAAAGAGGTTACTCAGATAATGAACCGGGCGATAAGATTCCAGCACAATCACAAAACATATTTTTAGATTTGTTTAAAATTGAAGTAACAAAAAAAATTCGTAGAAGATTTCACGACTTCCGTACTCTAGCGTAACCGGTGTCAAACACTCGACTATTATACAACGTAACGACTATAAAAGAAAAGTTCCCACACTCATTGAATAATAAGGGTAAGAAGGGTCGCGACAGTGGTAAAAAAACAGAGAATAATTTAAATACAAAAAAGTAACTACGAATCACAAAGAGGGATGAGGTATCAAAACATGATTACGAAACAGTGGAAGGGAACCAAAGAAAAAGAGCATGAGAAAATGAAGAAAAAGTACACAATAGAACAGAAGAACATGAGATGAGTCTGATTCACTCACAGAAAATTCTGGTTGTGAAAGATAACACACCCTATGAAGAAAAAGAACAACGTGACCACCGTAAGAATGATACGTTTCATGTGAAACAAGAAAATGAAGTGGATACTACAAACCAAGAGATAGAACCAATCATGCGCTTACAACAAAGAATTGGATGACACATAAACTAGAGAATATGGTGGAGAAACATATAATTTGCGTATGGTCTGTGTGAAAGTGCTTAATTAATGTGATGAAGAATAATAAAGAGTGAGTGGCCTATTCGACCTTGAAGAACTCACGAGGCAGTGGTTCTGCCTCACTTGTATTCACGGTGCCCAAAAATAGCATACCACAGGACGCCGATATTTCGCGTAACATACGAAGCGCAGTGGGAAGCTGCTCGTTGAGCTTGTGAGCGTCATCTCCGTAGAGCGATTCCAAATATCTGAAACGATGTCAAAGTATGACTAGACAAAATCAAGCAATACCCCAACAGCAAAAAGTAAAAACTTTAATAAGGTGATGCGATTGGCTTCACATAAACATGCGTTACATGTGAAAGATTTTCTACTTAGATAAATAATAACAATTCACAAAAAATTCAATTAGCTCAACAACGCAAATTGTTAGTGACTGAACCAAACCTATTGAGAAGAGCACAAAACTGCTCATGATGTCTAGCGATAATACGACGGTCCTCAGGATCAGTGATACAGTCTCTCGGTGAGAACAGCACAATCAACATAATCATAGAAATGACAAGATCATTGCTTCGAATATCCTCGTGAAAAATTTTGAAAAATCTGAAAACACGAAATCAAATTCTAAACTAAGGCGAAAGATCCAAGTAAAACCTCACTGTAGAAAGCGCATCTTTTGTTCAGATCTTACATCAGCATTTAGCTGATCGAACATGTTGATAGACACCTCACAACTTTCTTTTAATGTTGGTGTCGTCCATGCACCTGAGCTGCTATCGAAACGGCGAACACCACGAACCGTAAGCATTTCAATCATACTGCCTAAAACTCAGCAACTGTACAAACATTCGGAAAGGACCTTACATCAATTACGAAAACGCGAACCTTTCAGAAGCGCGAATTTGCCATCTTGGCTGAGATCATTGAAAGCTGGTAGCTTTTTTGCCATTTTAACAAATCGGCGCATAGTTACATCCATAATGTTCATAATATCCGCAGGTGATTTTTCGTTCTGAGAAATAATGTTGGTTACAGGTATCCAATTGTACTAAAAGTCTAATTACCTTAAGAAATGACGCCTTTTGACGTCCCTGTTCCATAGGATCGTTCATACCTTTAAATGCTTCTTGGATCTGAAACAAATTTTTAATCATTAATTGTAATCGATGTTGACATAGTAATGACATTACTAACAGCAATAAATATATTAACACTTATATAGACAACTACTTCCATCTTACTGAATGCAAGGTAAAAAACGAAGATCTTAAAACGATGGCGGTAATGGCTGAAGTATTCACACTAAATAGATGCAAGAAAACAACAAATGATGGTCCAACGCCATTGAAAAGAAATAGTAAGAACTAAAGTACGGATGAAATAAAGAAAGAGATAATAGTGGGCGATACTACTAACCAGCAACCATAATAAAGTAGAACAAAAAGACACTGAATTTTAAGTTTAGTGCACAAGTACGCATAATGAACAATGATGTACTGTTAAATTATGCTAAAATCGTTATTAAAGCAGGGAGCGCGAAATAATAAAACGCATTTCCAAGTCATACACCAACCAGGTCAAGTGCTTGCAATTCAGCGGAGTTCAACTGATAACTGAGTCTTTTATCTGATGTACTAGATGACGTGGCAGATGTCTCTGTCTAAAAACATAAATTTGAGGAAATACTACAACTCACCTATGTAGCATATAAAAGGTGTTGAAATTTACCTTCACCTCAACAAGACGGTTACTAGAATTGGTTGACGTCAGGCCAGTAGACACCGACGCTGAATGGTCATCTGGACTGTCGATCTTTAATGCATCTTCAATAGTATTATGGAAAAATAAATTCATTTTCTCCAATCCTTCATCATAGTTACTGCTCGTAAAAGAAGGCTTCGGAAGATCACCGCTGGAGGCGGCACCGAGATCCGTATAAGTCGGTATTCCTTAAATACTGATTTTATGAACGGAATTCAAATACCAGTTCTTCAAAAACTCGTCGGGTAAAAGAAGTTGAACTTTTGCGGAAAGATAGAAAAGTTGACAATTAGGAAAACTATACAAATGACGTATATTACTATTTATTTGACAGATCACCGCCACGCATACTACACCTTAATAACTTAGTTGTTTAATAAACAATTGGTAATACTTAGAGCAGCCTCATTGCTGCAAACAGCACATATCGGACGTAGATCAAACTTCCGATCTCATTTCACGATTTGTTTTAGGTCTTTTAAAGTAATTTTTCTTATATCATATCATATCGTCTTGAAACATTCCACACAACAAGCTATCATACCCGGTCGGATCTGTGAGATATTATGGATAGGAAGAATCTGACTTGTGGGCGATTGGAAGGAACGTGGTTGAGGCGCCACCATTTCAGATGAGGAATAAACAGCCCTGTAGTGATTTCTATCAGCACAACTGTTTTAATTTGAACAAAAGCAAGACCTCACCTTTTCGGAAGTGGCTCATCCTCTCCGGGACGGGTCGCACGTTGTACCAGACTATGATATTCATCCATAGAGATGATTACCTAGAATGTAATGAAGGCAACTTAGATGCAACCTATATATCAAGATTTTAGATAACTTGACACTCACTTGACGTGACGGATCAACCACCTTGTTTCCTGGAATGCCAGCTTGCGGTAACTGTGAACGCAACCGTTGTTGCATCATCATGTTCGATTCATACTAAAATTTACGCATATATACTTTCGAAAAACCTTAATTCTGAGTTAGATTTTCAAATAACGAAGCGTACAGCGTCTGGACTGCCCTGGTTACCCGTCATTAAGCCAAGAGGACGTGTTGGAGGTGAATCAGATGCTCCTGAGCCGGCAGGACTCATTAGTGGATACTAAAACACGATATTGACCAGAGATATAGATATTTTAAGCATCTCGTAAGGATGCGAACCTGCCCAGTTGGACTAACCAAGGGTGGAATTCCGCTGCGAACATTGAGTGCTCCAAGCTGTAAATCATATGTTCTTTCAAATCAAATTTTCGGTAATTTTAATTAGCCTCACTTATTGCAAAAAGACTAAATATTGAAAAAAAAAGTCAGACACACCTGAGCGTCGACCATAGGAGAAATGGATAGGGGTGACGTCATTGCTTTCACAGCTGCATGTTGCCGAGCGAGTTCCTTAATGAATAAGTACTCTATTATTCGACCAATTATATTTACACAGCTGAAACAATTCATAAGAATGTCGTTCATCAATAATATGAAGCCAAAAACCGGCAATTTGGTTTTGATGTGAACCTGTTTTTGTCTTTGTTGATTAGCCATGTTATTGAGACGTGAGTTCTTTCTTCGTCGCAGCTGTTCCTCATTTAATATCCACTCCTTCTTCATTCCCACCTGCAATTACGATAATCATATGAGTACATGTTATACAATCTGCAGTTATACATCGTGGACTATTTACTTACATAAACTAATAAAAATAAAAATAAAAAAAATAAAACGCACGGCGAAACATTTTCTCAATCTACATTTTTGACAAAAGCGACGACTGACAGCATTGATTTCGCAATCTTCTGAGTACGGGCATTTGAATTCCTACAATAAGAGCTATAAAATTCCTATAATAAGAGCTATAAAATTAATTTGTTGCTTTTTTTGTACTCGTAATAATGCGACTGCAATAGTACAACTTTTTTTTTACATAAATATACAAGTGTGAGGCGCGTGGTGGCAAAGGTAGAAGACCCACAGTGAGACGGCCGTTCAAGTAAGGCTCCAAGGTCAATCAACCTTTATATCCCCTATAGGTTGGTGAACTGGTACCACAGTAATGTGGAAGGGTAAGTAGCGAAAACTTGGAAACAGATTGGTCCTTTCAAGTCATTGTGTAGACTCGGTCACTCCCATTCAAGCACCTCCATCAAGACAAGAATGTGGTAGAATATTCCACAAGAGGCTAGATTATGCCAGTGCTTATTCTTGACCTATTTGAAATATAAGAGACCGTATGATAGGTGGAGGAATCTTCTTATTTACAATCTAACAATAACTCTACATTATGTTATAACCATTCTCATCATTATAGAGATTGAGTTACAATAGTTTTACTACGTGCCATACCTTGCAAACTATTACGTTGAAAAGCCTTATAATTAACTGTAACCAAGAATTCTTAAGAAAACAGCATTCAATTTGTTCCTATTCTTTCTTTATGGCTGTAATGTTACGTTGTATTGCATTTCTCTATTCCCTATAATCGGTCAGATTGCATAGGCTAAACTAGAATAATAAGTTGGTTTCTTAATATATTCCTTTTTGTTCTATTGTACTATTTATTCCTCATGACATGAGTGACGTAAATCAGATAGAGTGAGGCAACATTGCAGAACAATTCATTCACTGAACGAAGAAAGTCGAGAATATGAGCAATAAAAAGACACATCAACAAATACAGTCAATGCTTTGATACAGGGCGTGGAAGAGGATGAAGGAATCCCAACAACAGAAGCAGTCAGCTTCAGATATGGCAGCGCGCAATATATATCGAAAGAGCAGTAAACACTAGTGGGAACTACTCCCACAACGATATCAGCCAGAAGTTTTTTCCAGTGATTATGCATCACTCAAGGCGAGATGTCACCAGTCATCAACGTTATCTTCCTCGCAATAAAGTGACAGAGAACTACTAAGAAAAGAGGAAAGCAGATAACATAAATGATACTAAGAAGGATATTGACTCAGAAATGGACTAGCGTAGAATTACGTATGAAGAAGTTTGAAAAAGTTAACTAGAATGAGCGAACACAAATAATGATAAGCCCTGTATCTGTTCTGTTACTAATAAAGAAGCCAAGGTGCAAACACATGTCTGCATTAGATTTAGAAAAACAAATTAGCATCTTTGGATTTTAGATTCACCACTTCAAAATAAAACGGTTATAAAATCCTTATATTTTATCGAATCATCGGTTTCAAAATTTAAACAAGCTATATTGATACAAGAAATCCACGTTCTTTGCGAAACTTTGAAATCGTTTCAGGCTTAATGCAAATGGGGACCTAACAGGAACAGGAAGGAGATATTTCATAGAATCATCAAATTCAAATTAAAAACACGCAAAGAAAATCGCACCAATCATACTTTAGTTGCAATCCTTTGAAAAGAATACAGCCTAAGCTGCAGACAGAACACTTAAAAATATGATAACTAATGCGGTCCAAGTATGCAGGACAACCAGTTAAAGCTTTTTTTCTGCCGAAAATTGGAAATAGAATTGCAGAATCGCAAACGATCAATAAATACAAGTGTACGAATTCCATACTCCTAACCACAGTAAGTGACATGCAGACTTTCCTAGAACGAGGTTATCGCAGTTGGCTTACGTCTTCAGAATACTATTACGTGAAAACGCCTTTGATATGACGGGTGTGAAAAAATCCTTATTCCAGGAGAACATCCGATTTCAATATTTTCTTAATGCCGTTCTATAGTATTGACTTATTGTGATTTATCAGTGGTTATGATTGTTACTGTATTACTATCACTTTGATATAAAGGATGAATTACCTATGTTCGAAGCAATAGAATTGTACCAGAGGGAATAACGAAAAACATTACGCTAAATCTAAAAATTACAGCTTGACAAACCTTTGGCCTAAGAGCATTACGGCGGAAAAACGCCTTACATGATTCACATGTGATGACATTAAAATTATACCCGGTAGCATGATCGCCACACACTCTACATGTTTTCTGCCGTCGTCGTGCCTCCTAAAACAAAAAAAAAACTTGTCAAAAACAACAATTAGTTTTAAACTACGAAAAGCCTCATTATTCCACCAATTATTGCAATGATTTCACTAAATTACGCGCAACATTAAAATTGTTAACGTTGATTCCAGTAAGAAACTAAGCAAGAAATAAGGTGTCAGTGGATAATTCTTCGAATCAATAACAAAGGTTTTTTCCGTGGCTAATAATTTACCGATAATCACAAATCATTCGAAGCAAAAACAACAGATAAAAATAAGTAAAGAAAACATACACCGTCACTGTTCGGATCGATACTTCCGACATCCGGAGAAACACAAGTCGCCGCCATACCTTCCTCCATTTTTGCTGGCGTCAAATTGGAATTAAAACCTATATTAACCTTTGGAAATACGTTTTTCTTTCTCAATTGTCAAACATTAGAAATTATGTGATATCACACTAACCGTTCATTAATTGACCACCTAGAGATGGTGGCGAATGGATCACCGGATCATCCGGCGTGCTCATTTGTGGCTGAAATGCAAAAATGATTGATTGACTCTAGATTTCATAATCTACCTTGAAATGTCTCTCTTCTAGGCTGTTTCACTAACAAATATTTATGTTAAGTAGGGTCAATTCGTTGTGGTATTACAACAGAAGTACAATACTACAATTATAATGGTCATCACTCACACCACAAGGCTTATCCGTTTTGGGTAGTTTGAGTAATATATGGAGTACTCTAGATTGTAAATAGATATAAAACTGGAACTTCGCATTACTATGTATGAGTGATGTTTTTACGTCAAATTCTACACTTCTCAATCCATTGCAATATGCTGTAAAATGAACAATTCGAATCATTATTCGCAAATATTACTGACTGCATCAAGAAATAAATATAATACAGTCATAGTCTCAAAGACAACGATTTCAATTTACCAAGCTTAATCCTCTACTTTTAAACACAAGTTCAGTGAAATCATTAGACAAGACGGAAAACAAAAAAATTCTTCACGTAGAACAGTTATAAAAATTTTCTCACTAACAAATCCGTTGGAATAAGCTAACGGAATGAGATTGCAAGCATGAAAGTATGTACAACACACATAAAATTATGGTTACTCTTTCATGAAATTTGAAATTGCTGCTGTAGAGACAAAAATGCTGAAAAAGAAGGCACTGTAAGACATGTCTACACTACACAACATTTCCTAATCAACCTGATATGCCAAATATTGCTCACGTTGAATAATGTCTAATAACATCAAGAAGACGTAAAAGCGCAATATAATTAAAGTATGAATATTAAGAAAAATACGTTCTTCGTAAGCTTACCCATCTACGTCCACTATCAGCACAAACGTAGGTGGTATGTTTTATTGGCAAAAAATAAGAACTAAAAAATTAAAATGAGTTTAACTTCAATAATTTTTAACTGGTCATTCTGTTCCCAAAAGTGCGACGAGATTGATAACAATAACCGACTCCTATAGGTCCGTTAAATTTCTCGATGACCCACAAAAAACTATCAAGTGAAGCCTACTATCTTGTACACTCACCTTTCCATAAAATTTATTTAGCATACTCCAGTTGAGGTAGTTTTGTGAAGTGAGAAGATTGTTAACGTCCACCATAATATAGTAAAAGCGGTGAAATTTGATTATAGCAGCGACAAGCGTGAACACGTCACGATCTTCGCTGTGAAATAAGAGCGCGGTAGTAGTGCTCTGAATCTGGGTACGATGTTTGAAGTCTTAGTGGTGATCAAGACTTGCCGGCTTCTTCATCACGCCGACTTCCTCAAACAGCCGAAATCTCTATCTAGTACATAACGCGCACAAACATAAACAATGTTGCGAAGATGAGAAGACTGAGACTACAGCGTAAACAATTGTACTCAAAAATGAGCAATAGAAATATGGTCAACACTACTGAAACATATATACATGTATAAGTTCATATACGCGTATATAAACGTATATATGTACATATGCATACGTATATGTATGCGTATATACTATATATGTACTTTGTATATATGCTTATGTACATATGTACATACACTATATCGTGAAAAAAAATCACAACATTGGTACTTAGAAAAGACAGCGTTCACCACGCAAATTATGCTATGACTTGATAGAATTGAAAATGCATGTATGTACACATGATATACAACATTCTATCTATAAAAATTAATAATGAGGTTAAATTCTCTCAGTTTCGTCTACAATATAAATGCCGATTTTCACATATGAATCGCTGCTATGTTGTGCTGTAGAAGCGTAGACTGGTACCACAGAGTCAGTGAACAACCGTGAAATAGCGACAAAAAGATTAGCAAAAAAACATGCCAAACGAACTCATTATAAGTGGCGAAAGAAACATAGTTGAAAAAAACATGTAACATCGTCAAAACATGACGAACACGTCTCATCGATCCAGCAGAGTGACTAAAATGGCATGTTAACGCGAATGAACCCGCAATAAAACAACAACTCGCATCGCAAAGAAAAAATCGAATGCTACTCTACACACGACGTATTGCCGGTGTCTTAACATTCTAAGTATACATGTTAGTTGATGCGAAAATAGTCGTTCATACTGATCGCGTAATTGGCTTGGCTGCCGCGTTCATCAACGACCTTCATTTAGTGAAAAACTTGAACAAACCCATATAGTTGAGATGTCCTATTAAATAGTGTCATCATGTAGTCAGACGAACACATAGATAGGTCCAAACTAACAAGCAAAGTCAGCCATTGTCCAAATTTTGTAAAAAGCTAATTTTCCTAGCATGTGTGCGAGAAAATTTTAATGATAAAGTTCTCGACTAATAAGATTATATCACAAAGATAATCTAGTCTACCGATATTTTTATAAAATAATAAGCAAACAATGTAACTGTAGTGATAACCATGCCCAGTGATAGCACGATTACGTTTATTTCCTAGTAAATTATTTGAACCGATATTCACAACGAAGGAAACACTTAAACGTGACGAACAGAACTTCCCTTACTAAAAAAAACTGAAAGCATCTCATTAGCAATTAATTAGCGTTGAAGGTGAAAATCTCGACAGAAAGCTCCTTGTACTTGGAGCTGACACATTCGCAATCAACTATGCCTCAGCAGCTGACGTCAGAGGTCTATGAAACAAACTACCGTAAACTTCTGGATGTTTTTACGTGTTCAGACAAAAACAACTCACCTTAGAGTAAGAGGAAGCAAAAACAAGCACAGACGTGCACACATCATTTATGTACCTATACGTTACACCTACGTAGATTCCAAAAACGATGTATTGATGGAGAAAAAACGATAACGTTAAACCGAACATGTAGCAAAATAGGAGACAACAGTCGTAAGAAGCAATATCCAATGCATCTAACTAGTTTTTTCTTTTCACGATCAATGGGTCCGAACATAGAAAAGAAGCGGGTAGAAATCTCATTAACTTCACAGCCTATATCAAACTCCTATTTCTCAATGTTCAATCACTCATTATTTAAAATAGGCAGATTTGACTATCCCTAACTATTGATCAATGCAATAATCATTGTAAACCAAACCTAGAATACTGGTAATACTTTGCATAAAAACTCAAAAGAAAAAAAAAAGCAAATATCAGAAGAGAAGCAAAAGAAACAGATAATCTTCGTATGTATATATACACACATCACACTCACCACTGATTTTGTTCTCGTTCGGCATTTACCTGGTGATTTATCTCATTTGCAACGTTGATGATTAATTCAAACAAATAAGCACACAATATCACGTTTTTGGTTAGACCAAAAACAATTGCTACAGTTCCAAAACATCAGTAATCATGACTAATATGCAAAAAGTCTCACGAATAGACTAATTATGTGCATGCACAGTGAAGAACTGATCTTGAAAAATTAATATCATTGGACAGTGACAGGATATAATTATATGCAAAAAGGAAGTAAGAAAAGGCTGAACATTATGCAGTGAAATGACGAAATATATTTATTGTTCTTTTTTTTTCTCATCCACATATGCATGTTTTTCCCTTCGATTTTTACGCAGTTTCATAGCACAGCAGTAGGGAACAGATGATTTGATTGGTCTCGAGTAGAAGAGACACCCCGCCTACCATGAAAGAGCACTACGGTACATTTTCGAATTCCTACATGTATATATTTGTACGTGTATATATACATACATATATATATATATATA
>KN716342.1:192935-215696 GCA_000816705.1 Dictyocaulus viviparus
TATATATATATATATATATATATATATATATCACTGAGCGCTTAACGTTGCGGAAGTTTCGAAATAGTGTGGTAATTTGTTGAAACAACTAGTCACCAAGTTTTCTCAGGCAAATCACCTGAGAAAATCAAGATAAACCACGTATAAGTAATTGTATCACACAGCATCTTTAACAACATGGATAGGCAAAAGAGCATATCGAATATTTCGTATTTGTTCTTGACTTTCTTAATAAATTAAAATTGCTGAGTGCCTTTAAGATGAAAAACCAGCACTTCTTTGGTTTTTCGAATATTCGTTTTTCTGTTCAGCTAAGAAGTACCATGTGATAAGTTTTTCTCCCAATATTCACTGAAATGATATTTCACAAATAGTAATGAGAGAAACTACACATTTAAGGTGAACAAATAATAGCTACAAAATCTGCTTTGTTAAAGGAAAAAGACTACATAAGTATGCTTTCAATACTACGCTTAATACTATCTGATGAAATCATGTGAGGCGCCTTTACAAGAATACGGTCACAAAATATACCAGAATTACTTGAACTGATACATATTCTTACAAATGGATATCTGCTACACGATGGCCCTTTAATATACTAATCACTAGAGCAAAATCTGCAAAAATGCTTTTCTTCTACTTAAAATTCTTCCTGTACAAGCGTCAAGAGAAGTAACGAAGGGCCCAATCCTTTCAATTCATCATAACAATATTTCTAAAATTTCGATACTTTGTATACCAAAGTAGTGACAACCATGACAAACATGACAAAATACAGAACGAAAACCAAATACACACTTCCTAGGATAAAGGAAAACTGTGAAAACATTACAATATAACAATTTTCCATGGGAATTTTGATGAAATTCAACTATGCAACGAATATAGCAAAACCACAGCATAATCCATTGAAACTTATACAAATATGTGTTAATGTAGTGAAAATAACACGAGTCGTTTTCAACAAAATATAAGAAAATTTTAAAAAATTAGTGTCAGACGTAAATTGACATAGAACTTGCTGATGCGAGGAAAATAATTAAGCCGTGTGGCCAACTGAGCGAACGGCTTCGACCTCGCTTTACACCTACACTTTTGAGAGTTTGAATCACTCATAAATGTCTGACCTTCGCTCTCGCTACCCGTGCAAAACAATGGCTGCGTTCGTGACATGGAAGAGAACACAAGAAAAGATGAAATTGATATCTCTCAGCATTACTGACGGTTGGAAAAACATTTTGTATCACCGCACTATAGCCGCTACTGTATTACTATTGTGCAGTCAATAGACAAACACGAATTAGCATGTTTCCGGTACGAGGTTCGCAACAGAGCACTATAGACGCAAATGAGATCTGAAAACCGGTAACGGTTTCTCGTCGTGGACACAGTACAAACGTTATTCAATATAAATGATTACGTCATGCAAATTTGTCACTATGATGAAAAAATAAATAACTTCAAAAAATCAAAAAATAAACGATTCCGACGACTTACAAGTGGTGTTAATAATTAAATGATTAATTTAATTAACTATCCGTTGAAGACCTCTAAGCTTCTCCTGTTAGGCATCAAATAAAATCCAGTGAGTTTCGATAGCTTGAAGAACACGCAAGAAGTTAAACTTTTCACATGAAGCATTTACTTCTATAGCTTTCAGATAGTAAGATACAAACCAGTAGCTCTCTGGCTTTAGCCGTGAAGTTACATATTCATCGATACTCTAATAAAGCACCTTGAAGCATATTTTAAGCTCACTCGATGAAAATAAAACGTGGGATCTGACCGTCCGTACGCGTTTATCGATGACTTGTTTGTAAGCTCGTAGTCGTAAAAAAGCGTAGATATATCGCACGTACACGAAAACGTAACAGCACACATGCGTTTAATTTTGAGCTTCAAAGTAAAGTCGCAAGAGTAAGAACAAGTCTTAATTTTCAAAAATGCTTATTCCAGGAAGCAATTGCTCGTAGTATGTTTTAAATAAAACCTATTAAATGACATATAAAACTAACCGCATTTGAAATTCCCTTTGTAATGTAAATTCTTGAATAATAGCATAAATTCTATTCTTCCTATATAAATGTTAGACAATAGAAGCAGTGTCAACAAACTACCTTTTAATTATTAGAAGAACAAATAAAAACGTCGCCTAATCGCTGGAGTGATGAGCTATCATCGCTTTAGCTTCGCAGGCATACGGAGCCATCGCCGTGCTTGGCACTGCACAACAACAGAAAAACAATTTGACACGCCTTAGTGTGCATTGATCTGTCGAATACTTTTACCTGAACGCTAAGGACGGCACATCTTTAAATCTTAACAAGTGACCACACGATCGGACCAAAAGTGACCAAAAGTGCAACTACACGCGAATCAATTGCATGACGGGAAAATGTCCACTAGCGATTCAATGATTGCTCACCGGGTCCAAGCAGCTGTACGGTACTCAAGCTTTGAAGAAGAAAGTGTTGTTTGTTCGATGAAGAAGTGCGTATATAACGGCGATGCAACCTTGAAACTAGCGCGGGAAGCGGGCTATTGGCAAATTGAGCGCAGTTTTGAACACAAATGACAGAAAGAAAAGAGAGGCCGTTCTCGAGACAAACTGCTCGATAAACTATCTACATCCGTAGGAAATATCAACAAAAACATCTAATACAGATATTAATCACAATGAAGTTTCGCTCATTCTTGAAGTTTCACTGCTGCAGATATTCTCAAATTTTTTTATAAGATGGAACTATCTATGAGAGAAATTAGATAGATATGGGTTTTGCACGTATCCATAACCTTTTATTTTATTAATAATTTCCTCTCCTATTACATGTCTTCCTCTCAGTTTGTAGGTCTAGTTAACCGATTAACACCGCTTTCAGCGTGAGTGTGTGTCGTTCCAAGGTTGTCCTTGCTGAAGATTTTTCATCGATTCCAACAAAGGAGAACGGCTGGCGGCGGTCTTCGGCCGTTCGTAAAAAAAAAACTTCGCTCGCAACACTGCAGCCTGCGACCACATTTAACCCGCGCTATTTCATCGACGCGACATTGTTTTCGAAGCTCTTTTTCTCACCCTCTCTTATCTACATCCTGATCTTCCACCTTTCACCGAAACACAGACAGTTCACATTTATTGCTTTTACATTATGTGCTTATTTAAACCATTATATATACATATATATGTATATAATATATCTTTTAACATATAAATTACATTTATAGATCCATTAAAAGAAGTATTCTCATGAAACTGAAACCTCCTAATACAACAGTATAGCTAACAAATTGATCTATGAATTATAGAGCGTATATTCAAATCAGAAACTAATCAACAACGTATGGATGTGGCAGAGACCATAACAGGTAACCCACTCAAAACAGGTATTAAAAATCGCGCCAATGACGAATGAACGAAAATGAACATAACAAAATAGTACTTACCATCAGCGCCCGCAATATAAGTTCAAGTGACATCAATAGGGTTATCTGACGTTAAATGAGAAAGTCTGTAGCAACAAATTTGACGCTAACAACAGAAATAGTCAATGCAGCGCAGCGTCGGGAGTCGCAGAAGACACAGAGTTCAGTTTTATATATGGGATGTTCCACAATCGGCCTTGAGAGGCGAATGCATTGTGGTTAGGGTAGCCCAAGGACACACCACTTTCCGCTTTCGACAGATATGCTAGTAGAACGGTAGAGGGCCAGAAATGCGAATTAACTAGATGAGAACGTACATGTGCATTCATCTATTAACCAATCTACGCGTCATTTGTCATTTGGTCTCTGATATGTTGAAACATAAATATCAGACAAAACTAAACCTACTTCTTCGTCCACACAGATGTTTGGTGGTGGTGTCATGGTCGTATTGGTGTCTTCCGGCTCGCGCTTTAGTTTTTTCATCCGTGTATCAACACTTAGCGTCGCTTCCTCCAGACTATTTGAATAATGAGGACTGGGAACGGCTGGCGCTGGCGCCCTAGGGGCGTCACGCTCCAGCTCTATTCTGTTTCGCTTCGGAATACCGAAAGGTGGCAAGTTTTTAAACGACGCAGTTGGAATACACCCGTATAGCACAGGTGTTTTTTGTGCTCCCTAAACATATCAGCTAAAGCAGTTCGAAAAATCGTTTAAGAAATTGCTGCAGTTTCATACCGACTCGAATCTTGAAATGCACCTTACACGTCGATTCCAGGGAGTATTCTTGCGCACTTGTTGGCGTTAGAATTGAATCTATGAAAAAGTAATTGCCCTTTTGGGATTTTCGAGGAGTGCTTTGTGTGCTGGAGACAGTTCGACTTCCCGATGTCTTCAGATTATTCGATTCGATATGGTCCTCCACGTTGTTGTTCAGAGCGGGGTTCTGATGACAAAATGGCGATATTTTCGTTGACCAGACAGTATCAGAAGTACAAACGTGATTTCGCGTTTTTGAATGAAGCAGTTAGAACTCAACACTGTTGAAATGCTGA
Organism: Dictyocaulus viviparus; assembly: GCA_000816705.1. NCBI lineage: Eukaryota > Metazoa > Nematoda > Chromadorea > Rhabditida > Metastrongylidae > Dictyocaulus > Dictyocaulus viviparus. The sequence goes on from KN716342.1 coordinate 197,411, forward strand.
AATCGATATCAATCGAACGCTAAACGCTGCAGAGTATTACTATCAATAACATATGAAAAAAAAAGTATATGAATGTGAATTTAAATATTTAAGCATAATTGTTGCCATCACAAAATACAAATTTCCAATAGCGAACGAACTTAGAGATATGAGACACAGTAAACTGAACAAGGGCAAGGTGTCCGAATTTGAGCTTCTGATGCCTTTTGATCAGGTTTCAAAGTGCGACGTGAGCATGACGTGCTCGTAAATGTTGTTGACGCCCATAATCTGGTGATGATGTCGGGCAGAACGACGTCGCACGAGCACCGTTGACTGACAGCGGTGGCGACAATAGGCGGAGCGTTATTTTGCTCGCTTTTATCTCAGCGTTAAGAAGTTGATGTTGTAGTAACTAGTTATACTATTTAAAATATAGGGATTTATTAAGCTTTTCGTACTGTTTATACCAACGTTATAAGTAAAATCAAGTGCAAAAGTCTATAGGTGATGTATATGTGCGTTCGTAAAACAACCGTGCCTGCTAGTGCCGACCGTTAACGTGATCCTTTACTGTTTATGCTGTCACACATTGATCATAGTAAACGCTTATGTTTCTAAAACGATTGACATCATCATTAAAACTGACTAAGCCTGACTCATTTACTGACGAAGCTACATTTGTTTAATCTAGTCGGTAGAATTCGACTAGATGCTGCGTTTTACCTAATTACCAAGCTCCGATATCATTTGGTATGGAATATATGATTGATACTGTCGAATAGCTCGAACACAACGAACAAGAAAATGAAGACGAAGAAGATGAGCAAACGAACAGAGGAGAAAAATGTGTTTGCACGAAAGAAATGCAATCAAACATGCGAAAAATACGATATTTTATAAAGTCTTAAAACTAATTATGTAGAAATAAAGAATTTGAAACCGTTCGATATTGATTTGAATGATAAGAAACTTAAATTGATAAGCAAAAAAGGAAGGAAACATTGTAGTGCAAAAAGAAATATATCAGTAATTCCTTAAGTAATTCCTACATTCTATTTAGACAACCATATTCAAAACAATTATTTGTTATAAGATAGTGCTTAATATGTTTTATTGTTCCTCAAAAAAAAGTAATAATGATAAGCACGTTTTCAACGGGAATGTTTGTACTAACAAAATATCATTCAACTAAAAATTTCATATTTGGCTTTTCTAACAGAGAGAAAAATATGGCTTTAACAGAAAAGCATATTCCAAAGATAATTTTTTTGACAATTATTCATACAAACATTCTACAAAATCCGTTTTTAATTTTAATATTAGCGTCCTTTTTAAGTTGACTCTTAAAAGAAGAACATAATAATATTTAGTCAGTAACACTGTTTAATATACTAAAAGTGGGTACCGAATTGCGAAAAAATAAGTTTTTTTTTTCGTTTTACTTACGTAATTTGTGGCGCAATGAACCAGTGTAAAGAATAGATATTCTGCGTGCACAAACGCTGGTTCGATTCGATATGTCTGCTGAAGACAAAAAAAAACTCGGACTTATCGATCAATTTCACTGCACAAAACATCATATAACTTCTATGCTTATCAATTCTCATTACACAAGCAATACATTCATAATAAGTAAAATATATGAGCTCTAATCACTCACTGCATCTATTAGTAGGAGAAAGCAAAGAGTAACATATTTTCATTGGTTAAAAATAGCTGGTGAAACTCTATGAAAATGAGAATGAAGCACGTGAGTGAAATTTGAGTGAAGAGAGAAGTCGAGAATAGAAATTAAAAGGATATTAGAATTAAGTTAGACACGAATGTTATCTTAGAATACCTATTTTTCAATGGTTACATAGATGTGATTGAAATGGAATAGAAAGTAAAAAAGCCTTCTGTTTGGTGAATAAATGTGGTTGTGTCGAATGTATAAGCTTGTGCACCGGTTAAGAATATGATGATAGGGGCAGGATGAGCGAAAAACCCTCGCAAAAGTGCAAAATCAATACGCTTGCACTTGCCCCCCCCCTTTACTCCTCCCACTCTCCTTCTCTTCTCTCCTCTTCACTTCGCTTCACATCTCTTCCCTTCTCTTCCCTCCCCTTGATTTTTCTCCACCCCCTTTCCAGCCGTCTCCACTGCGCTGGTTTCAATTTGCGTTGTCCATGTAGTCACTCACTTCTTGCCGGCTTCTACTCTTTTCCCGCAATCTATTAACTCTTCCCTTCAAAATTATGCAATGCTTTGAAAATGAACAAACTTACGTCCATAGAGGAACTATTTGTTCATAAAGTGACATAGTAAGAAATGGTAACTATAGCTACGATGGAAGTGTTTAATATAAGATATTATGGCATTTTAAACACACAAAGTTCCAATGTTTAGATTAAAAAGAGGTACGAAAAGAGAAAATCTAGGAGAGAGGGAAATTAAACAAAAGTACGCATTTGACAAGTAGATACGACATGAAGATGAAACTTTAAGTCGACTAAATAATGATTAAATTGCGATTAGTGTTACTACATAGAGATGAGTAGAACAGTACGATTAATGAGTAATAAGAAATAATAATTTGACAAAAGTATACGCTGTTAATTGTAATAAATATGAAGTTTTCACTGAATTATGCCGTATACGACTACCAGTTGTTTTTTGATAGCCGTCAATTCTTTTCCATCATTCCTGATGAACCGATATTGCGTGCTGTCGACGGCATCGAGTTATGAGAATTAAACAGCAGATAAATAACCACGTGAGAAGATATATATATATATATATATATCGTCATGATTATTAAATAATGTACATCTGTATCTACTGGATGTTCCGAATTATTCTGGACGTATTATTATTATCGTATATGTAAATATGATTCTGAAATGATTTAACATTTCACGTAGCTTCTGACAAAGCTCGAAGTCAGACTGAGGCTGGAGTGCAGTCAATTTGAAAGATATTCAATGTTAATTTTCATTAAAAAAGTAGTAAACCCTATAAAAACGAAATTTAAAACAGAAATCTGTAATGAAACAGAAAATAAGAAATAATGTGATAAGAAACAAAAATTTCTATCTCTGAAATCATTCGTTACATCACTGGAAGAATCTAATTTTTGAACAATGGTCTCATATAGTTTGTCATAATTTTATAACTCATCCTATTCATTTAGGAACAAATGACAAACTTGTTCTATTCTTTTTCTTTTCAATTCCAAAACAAATAAAAGTTTCGTCAATTTTTTGATAAATAATAGCTACTTTTATTGGTGTTTTGTTTTATCAAAATGTTGTGGATGTAGATCAAAAAAGAAATCAAAGTAAATAAACACAATAACGATTCCAGCAATCTGAAAACCTACGAATTTTCTGAGCAAGTTCCTTAGATACTTCACTATTTATGAACTAGAATGAGAATGAGCTAATCAAGGAGAGTTCTTAGTCGAGATATACATCTTATTGAGTTACTACTTATAAAGTGGCATAGTATGATTATGGACCATGTTTCCGTAAATTTTAACTAATCACGAAGATAATGGATACGTGATTCTCTTTGTTCACGACGAAAACCATGAGATACAATTGAAAAAAAAATTTTTTTTTGAAAACTGTTTCCATTTCTACAGTACTGGAAGTCGAGAACAGTGCGTCATCACACATTCCCGGCATAACTTCGAACTTTTTTTCACGTTGCTCGTCATATGTTTCAGAAACAGAGAATAAAAGCGAAAATGTAGAGAGGAAATGCAAAATAAAAGCAAATAGGAAAGAAAATAAGAAGTTTATAAGTAAAAATGAGTAACATTAGAAAAAAATAATAATAATAATGTTACAAAACTAGTAAGGCCATAATAGAACAAGAATGAATTTGGTGTAAAGAGAAAAATGAAGGAAAGAAATGAGTTGCACAAGGATGCAGTTTTTGTTGTATCTTTCAAATAACTTAACATTTAACAAGCAAAATAGATGAGTAAATAAGAAAAAAATTAGATAACTACTAAGTGCTCGATATAATTTTCTCTCTCATATCAACATATGAGAATTTTGATGCAGTTTTTTATTTTGCTACTGCCGAAAAAGATGTTAATCCGTACTATGCGTAAATCATTTGTATCCACGGATTTCTCTCTTGAAGAAATTTCAAGCCAGTGGGTCACGAAACTACGTAGCGCAAACCCAGCTGGAAGAAAAGTGGTAAGTCCAGAACCATAGGCGACCTCATAAATGCCTTGCGTTGCAAATGAAATCAGTGAATGAACTCTTTGATTCTTCTGTTCTGGGCCCTCCCCTAAATTTACATGCACTTAGGTACAATTATGCATGTGACTCGGCTTTAGGCGTATATGGCACGTCGATTCGGCCAAAACACTGCAATTGAACGACTAGGAAGCACACCGAAAGCAATAGGAATCGTTTTCAATGAAAAAGGTCCAGTTCATTTATTGGGATAGACTGGTAAGCTGCCCATGGCTAAACAAATTTTTTTATCCTTCGCGCGAAACGGCTCTGCAAGCTAGACCTAGGAACATTTGCAAAAACCAGTAAAAATTTGAGCATGATTCCCCTCATCCCAAAAGAGCATTCGATACGGCAGTGTCGGGTAAGATGACTAGGAAGTAGGTGCTTAGCTTGCATCAGAATCCTCCACAGAAGATTTTCTCATATATAGCATTGCTTCTGACACTGGTCTTTAGAGCAATTAATGTTCGTAATCAAATATTTAAAACTTAAAAGACATGATCCAACATCAGTGCCGACGATCTCCATCGTCTATGTTCCAACATCAAACTAAGCAGTAGACGAAATTGAAGGATTATGTATGAAATAGAAAAAGTTCTACGGGAAAGATCACAAATTATACAAGGTTATTATTGGCAGTTTGATGTTAATGCTAGAAAGCCAGAAAAGCTTCACATTGAGAACCACGATCTACTATAGAATAAACAAGGAGAGCAGCTATTAGAGTTTGCCATGACGACCAATATGATCTATTATAGTTCACAATTTCAGAAGCGCTTATGTTTACGTTGAACGTGGGAGACTCTAAATGGAAAGTACCATAACAAAATAGACCTCGTCACTGTAAAAAAAAGGTTTTGTCAAACAGATGTCGCTGTTGTTCAAAAGTTCTATTCGTGATCCGCCTCTTTCGTGAAAAATTTTTCTTCACGCACAAAAGAAAGAAGGTTGCAGATTTCAAAGAAAAAAAAACGAAATCATTAAACCGAAATAAATTGGTATTTAAATAATTCCTCAAATAGTTTTCGATAAGATATCGATAAAGAATATGACCGGCTAATTGAGCATCTCTATGAGAGCGGAAAGAAATTCCGAGAGTGTACGAGACGCTTGGATCCAAAAGCTACCGAACTTATACACTGACATGCTGCAGAAGCTGCAAGCAATAACTAGCTAACGCCCGAACCTGCGAGACGTTGCAGAAAAGCAACAAAAAAAGGCATAAGAGAGGAGACCAGAAGTGATTAATGAAGCAGCAGAGACTGGCAGGAGCAATCGCAGCACCCGCCGTTGCTTAACAAATCATAAAACCAAGACGACTACTTTCCTATTCCAGCATGGAGCATTTACTCCTTCCAGAAAGGCAGTGAAGCTTTAGCCAATTCTAACTCGGTTCTCTTCGATAGCCCCATCAGTTTATGTCTTTGTTAAAGAAGGAAAAACGACTATGTTATTCCTAAAGTCGTTTCTTCCAGAATCCAGTAGTATCATTTCATCGGCAAAGATTTGAGTCCACGAGTACGCCCACATATGGCTTGTGTGATTTTCTGGGAAGACGCCTGCATTTTCAAAAATACCAGTCCACAATTATTTTAGTCTATCCGACATCTGATCTTTTGCATTATGTGATTGGTCTATCTGTATCTTGTCGTGAATGTAAATTCTTTAGATTTCTGACGCTGTCAAAATGTCAAACCTCGTCTTTGGAGCACAGTGGGTGGCTGGAAAATGTGTTGAGTTGCTTTGGTTTGACTCTTCCTTGTTTTTGCTTTCCTTGTTCATTGAACCTTCAAACTATGCTGGCATGCACAGCAATCCTTTACCCAATGCATCGAAATCTGGTGGGCATGTGAGTAATGCTTTAGCGAATGTACTAAATTTGGCGGATGGGTAGCTTCAATTGAAATTTAGTTTACGGGGCTTCACATGAATAGTTGGTTTGATAATAGCGATAAATCAAGAATATAAATAATGGGATTATAATAGGAATTAATGGGACTATGATTATGTAATCAGGAAACATTTGTTAGCCATATACAAATGGTATGAAAAGTGGTGTTTGAGATCAACAACAGAATTATGTAATAAATGAATATATTAAGATTATCATGGACAATTGCATGGGACTTGTAATATAGTGAGATGACAACAAGCAGTTTAATAGCAAAGGTGAAACGAGGTTGGACTAGGGTTTACGATTGAGGAGCATGAAGGATGCGCTTACCGTAACAGTTTATGTACGGAGTGGATGGAGACACATAGAGAAAGAATGTTTTTTGAGTCCCACACCCAGTCCTTTTTTTGTTTAGATAACAGAAGCTAATAGAAATTTCGAAATACTAATGACCTTTTATAAATCAGTACACTTGCCCTTTCAATTTGGTTAGTTGCACTTTGGAGACGCTAGTTCAAAAAACGAATGATCAAACAAGTTCGGGAAGTCACGCGTTATGATGACCTTTAGAAGTACACATGTTAAATCTGAGTACTGAAACTGAGGAAACCATTCTTTATGCTGTCCAATGATGCAAATTGCTGCTCCATAATAAGTGTAGAAGTATATAAAGAAGATTCGATATTTATTGAGAATTTTCTCTATAAACTATTTATACAAGGTTACTGTAATAAGAGAGATATATTTTGATCTTTGGTTATATGTTTTGATCTATGAAGAAAAATTTAACGAAAAGCTCCTCTCACAGTGAACAAAAAATTTGTTCCGTATTTGAACCTTAGCACATACCGTTGCAGATCTTCCTAACGATCAATTTAAGAAATTTTTTTATTAGAATCCCAACAACGCAATAGGTGAACGTATTAGCATTTTTAAATGTTGTTAGAAGAACTTATTTAGCTTTCAAAATCACAATCAAGTAACGGGATAGCTATACGGAAACAGGGAATATATATATACATATAACAGACACTTCAGTGCTCTTGATCTATGTAATAGGAAATACAAAGTATCAGTTTACTCTTGACACGATAATATCAAAATGTGCCTTCCGATGTTATGTAAAAACAGTAATGCTTGTATCTCAAAATTTTTATTACTAATAACTAATCTGTCATTTAGAACAATATCACATGTCTATTAATAGAAAGACAATGCGTGAACACACCACCCAAATCATTTTGATACACCATTCAGGACTAGATACCATAATGCTAAATATCCCACGAGTGCTAGGTACTTCGTGTATAGGATTTTCCGTCTCAACCATTAATCTTTCTACCCCCGTAGTACAAAAAACCCTTAAATCACAATATTCAATGATACCTAACTGCTAGAATACAATCAAGTAAGATGAAATGATTAAAATAAAGGAGTTTAATTTTGCTAATACATCAAAACAGCAAAGCAATCAAGGAAAATATGAGAATCGACTTATTAAAAATTCAGAGAACGAACACATGTTAAATTCGAAAAAAAAAGACAAGATTTAGTAAGAATTGAAAAGTGAATACCTACAAAATCTAAAAACAAAAATCTTCCAAATAAATTTGTTACAATGAGCGAATAGCTATTTATAGAACGAAATTTTTAAGAGAGAAATTTGCCGACTACAAAAATATTAGTCAAATCTCACAACTAATGCACCTAGACAAATATGATACAATAAAATAAATTACGAATACTATGACAGACTCGTGAATAGAATTCCAGTTTCTAATTGCCTTTGAACACTTCTAATATTTTATAAACTTTTACTTCAAGCTTTACTATTCTATTTCCGTTTCATTTTCAACATTTTCATCGTCTTGATCATTAGTGCACCCTTTTTGACAGGCTGTTTCTTGCTATCTCCTTTTGCGTTTACTGTTATGCTCGACCTCACTAGTGCATTAGGTATTGCAGCAAGAGAATCTTTCGAACCTGCAAAAATAATGTTTAAGTAAAAAAAACGATAAAGAGGGGGCAAAAAAACCAAAGGACACACCTCCACTTTCAAATATCTTCCTGCGGGCGCTAGATACCTCTTGTGCACTTGGAAGAGATTTGGAGACATTCGTCCCATGTCGCATCTGACGGCGCTTTATGTAAGTAGGCGCAGTTGCATCAGCAAGCATAGCCTGCTTTTTAGAAGTTTTAAGGCTACGAATACAAAATGGTAGTTATTACAATAAAATGGAAGAAGTTACAAAAATACTTTGCGGTGTCCTTTCATTGATTGAAGATGGTGCATTTTCCCAATGCGCTGGCTCAGCTGCTTTAACTTCTCCTCCTTATCCTTTTCAAGAGCATAGTATAACTCTTTCCATGAGTATTCACCGTCCGGTTCTTCTCCTGGGATTTTTTCTCAACAAAACGTTGCCATAGTTCTTCGGAATCTTCTTCCAGATACTAAAAGAAATAGATAAATTGGACAGGCTCATTAATATAAATGTACACATGCAAAGGTCTCATTAGATTTGAAGATAACTTTCGAGAATGAAATATCTTTTCCTTTCCATCAGCGCTTAGCCGATTGGCCAGAGGTCTCGCAGCGCACACACAGGGTTCGAATACCTTCCACATATAGAAGCTACTCTCCAAGAGCAGTCCCTATTTTCATAATCTTTATAACTAAATAAATATACTAATTAATACAACTTGTCCATTGCGTTTGCTAATCAAATTAAATTCGTTCACACGAACATAAATAAACATATCAGTTGTTCAAGCAAGGATGATTGTGCCAGGCGCCGCATCAGCATTATCGGATGGTACAGATAAGAAACATTTCTATAATTTCTTCTAAACCATCTCCTCTCATATGCCTTAGCCTCTCCCTACATGTTTTCAAACTATTTTTTTTACCCGAATACCTTTTGTTTCATTGTAAGTTCATCAGATACATCCGCAATATCAGCTCTTGATATACTACTGCATGCCTTTATACTAAGCAAGCTTTATTCAATAACTTAACATCAACAATAATTATTCTGTAATATAAACGCATATTTCTACTTTGCCGCATCAATTCTCGACATGTAATTATTGTGAAACTCGCCACATTACCTCTGCTACAATGTTCATGATAAAAGCTGTATTACCCAAGTCTGATGCACATACTACAACTGGGACCATAACATCCTACAAAACGCACACCACTGAACAGCAAACCAATATATCGTAAGCCGACCATTCTTGCCACGCATCAAGGCCCGTAAAATTGATATGAAACCTAGGAAGGTAAAACAGCACTGGATTAAGTAAGAATTAAACATTGTAACTTATTTACAAACTCCATCTTCATTCACCATCGTTACTCTAAAACGCAAGCAGAAGTGAGAATGCATGGGATTAGAACGAAGAAATTGCGAAAACAAACGCCACTTGCTAATACGTTACTAGCCCTCATTGGTGCAAACATAAAAATATACAACTTCAGCAGACTTGAACTGAACTTTGATTAATTGTATTATGATGGAAATTGTAGAGTTAACTCACGCGATGCTTCGCTTCGATGTCTGAAAGTTCCTTGGCAGTACATTTCTCCAAGATTGGTTTAGCAACGTCGTAACTAATGTACTCCGCATAGAGGAGAACTAAAAGAGAAGCATATCAAAACAAATTATTTATGACAGAAATGAAAAGAAACAAAACTAACCACGAGTATTGTTCATTAAAACGCGAAGACATAAATGAAACAGTGATAAAACGTCTTTAGAAACAACCTTTCGACGACCAGCAAAAACTTTACCACGTTCATTGCGTGGCTTGAACATATTTTCGGGATTGAAATTGTCTGCTAAAATATTAACGTACTATGAACGAACATTTATTTCTCTAAATACAGACAAACCCAGAGAAGAAGTTTCTTTGGGAGCACGCGCAGCTTGAGGAAATGGATGATAATTGTTAAGCTGAAACACTTCAAATTGACAAAAAAAAAATTCCTCATAACTACGACGTAAAAGACATATTTTTTTCAAAAAACCAAGAGCATAAACGATAATCCAACCGAAAAATCGTCCCGTTCTTCTACGTATTCATTTGAAAGAGAAAATTATTTGCAAAACTCACTATGGGCACGTTTCCATAGTCATATTTCCAAAGAGCTTCACGAGGCTTTTGAATCTTTACTGGAGACGAGTCTGCACTGAGGAGCATAGTTTCAAAGTCAGTGACGACCTTCTGCATTCCATATTATTTCACATTTATTTCATTTGTATTGTAATCAGAATGAGAAAAATCTCACTTTACACTTCGACTTTTTACTTTGCTTAGCATCAGATTTTGATTTCAACTCCAATTTTGGCGTTGTACTCTCTTCTGAAGGAGATCGCTTTCTTTTATAGATATGATCAACATTTGACGAAGAATGTCTATAACAACGACTTAAAACTACAAGTAATTACATGGCATCAAAATATCTGCAAGTCAATAATATTATTAGCCTTTATTAAGCACGCATGAATACGCCAAATAAAACAACCTTATTTTTTTACAAAATCAATTTAAAACATATTTGTATAAACTGCACAAGTCTCTCTTTCCAGCGAGCTAAAATTATTCACGTACGAAAATTCCAGGAAGCGTTTGCAAACTAAGTATGAAGTCATAAAATATATAACAAGTAATATAAAACTAGAGAAAAATGGGCGAATCATATATAAAGTACATCAGAGAAGATTTCGGACAAAATCTAATCGGAATATTCCTCTTAAACTCAAGATATTCTGAAAACCTTGGACTTTTATGAAATTCACCAAATATAGTGTTTGACTACTTCATAATCTAATCAATAAACATATTTTGGGGTCACATGCAAATCAATACACTGCAGCAGCTTCACCAAATTGCTTTACGCAAAAAAAAGTATGTTTCAAACCAAGAAAACGTTTTGTATACCAACCAACCAGCTTATAAGACCGAATACGTTTCTAGAAAATAAAAAAGTGCTGAAAACACACTGGTTGCTGACAACAAAAAAAATGAAACCTATACACATTCGTCGCTTGAAATGAAATGACATAATATGAAATGTAACGATCAATTAATACCAATTATTTTTAGAACATAATAAGGCTTGTATTCGCCTGAGTTGTGAGAAAAACTTTTTGTTTCATAGAAATTGCGTAGACTGAAAAAGAATTAACGTAAGACCATAAAACTGGGGAGAACGAATATATCTAAGAGAAATAAAAGCACCACTGAAGCAAATAGTAATTATTGACTAATTGCGCTGTAAAATTCTATAACACATTCCTAATGTTTTTGTTTAGCCAACGCGATCATCCGAATGCAAAATTGAAGCAGCAAATACTCTTATATATTGAACTGTTGGAGTGCACAACCCAGTAATTGTTAGTTAATGAGTAATTTCAAAAGAGATACAAAGTATTGTTAACAAACCTTTGATGAAAATTTCTATAGCTCTTCTGTTCACCATTCGTATCAAGTGCTTTCATTTTTTTACTTCCTTTCTCAGAGCCTGAACGATATTCCTCATTGACATCCATTAACTCATTGTCAGATTGATCATCAGCAGCACGCTCACTCCACACTGGACTACGACTAACAGGTGAAAGATTAATTTCATCATCTTCAGCACATGCCCATTTTCCTTGTTCTTGCTGACTGTATTCATTTTTGTCATGACTTTTATGATAGTCCTCATAAGTGTTTCTAGAACTCTCACTGCGACTTTTTCTTTTATCCTTATCATCAAGTTGATGTCGGTAGCCTTTCGAATCCTGATCACCTGAATAATAATTTTTCTTCAGATCACAAAGATAGGTTCTATTTTCTCTGCTATGTTCCTGATGATGAGCCGTTTCAATGTTGTGATATTTGTTGTAATCATGAACATCTACATCACTAGAGCTATAGAGGCATCTCTCCTGGGATTGACCTCTGCGTTCGTCATCACAGAATATCGATCCCTTCCTTATTTCTGAGGAACATTCCTCCTTGATCGGTGACTGATCATAATTCGGCTGACCATTATCTTCAGAAGAGCTGCTGTCTTCATCACCACGAACGCCACTTTGCCGTGCAACCTCCTTCCATTTCTCAATAATTCGAGAGGCTTCGTGACCATAAATTGGATCATGACACAACCTGAAATGCTACTAGTTGAGACGAATTTGCATTGGATGACTGGAAGAAATTTAATTGAAAGGCTTTTTTATGAAAAGTAATGTAAGATTATAAAGTTGCGATCTCGAACACACTTGTTTACACAGCGGCCGATATTCGTCGCCGACAATATGTCTAATGTCATCTCCAAATCGTTCAACCTACTCAAAGCATGGGCTATCTGAAAATGCCAATAAATAATAGCTAAGATATGAGTCGTATGAAATTCGACTTCACCTTTTCTTTTCTCTTGATTAGTTTCCCATATTTTGCTACTTTGTTGAGGATCGCATCGTTAAAAGCCATCAGTTATTCTAAGGTCGTAATGACGACCAATAATCACTAAACATGGTAACAATACACATCAAACGTAAAGAAGGATACGATTGTCACGGAAATGTAAATGAAGACACATAGAGAAGAATACCGATAAACAGCAAATAACAACAACAAACTTTATTTTGATTCGAAAACACAATAGCTATGGCATAAGGTAAAAAGTAACACTTGATTAGCAAACTTTACACATAAATACATAGAAATAATTAAATGTGCTTATGAAGAATTATGTTCACTTCAGAAATAATAAGCCATCACTGAAATTACGAATACACAACAGATTCATCCACGACATATCATTTTTCAGACGAAATACACTATATAATAAATTTATATAGCTTTGTTTTAAAACTACTCAAGTGCTTAGATAAGTTATGAAGAATTTACACATCATTAAGTTACATATAAAACCAATCATTATCACCAACTTGGAAAAATCTCCGGGCTAGACAAGCAATCTAGCATGACAGACATCAGAACAACACAAAAAAATGGTATTAAACCAGATACAAAATTATACAATGAATATTTCCTGAAACAAAGACAGGATTTGAGGAATGAGTACGAGCACAACACGCCTTCATTTGCGTCAATATGATTTGGCGTTTATTATGCAGTGCAGTGCGCGTTAATATTCTTTCGAAACTGCTGAGCGTTTTAGTACAGACCATTTTATACTTGATTGGTATTTCGAGAAACTTTTCTTACACTTAAATATGCTGTTTAGTTACCTCTTTGCCATTTCTGGCATACGACTCGTTTAATTTTAGCAGGTCATTTTTTCGTTGCCGCATACTATACCTGCTTACGATTGCGTTATGTCTATTAGGTCATGAAGCTTCGTTAACATATCTTTTTCAATTGAGATGGCTTGTTGATATTGTGCAAAGTACATTCTTTTTATCTTTGTTTGAGTTGTTCATTTATGTTCTGCAGATTTCGTTTAACTCAGCTAATATTGTTTCAATTTAATGTTTCTGGCATTAGTCTGTTTACTGATTGTGTCCGCCTGTTGTTGTTGATATAGGAAATCTTCAAGTTCTGCTGAAAACTTTATTACTCGAATTCCGAAGCAGGTGGGGTAAAATATGTCGAAACGATTCTTATCCACTATTCATTGTGTGCTAAGTCATTAAATGTAGTGTTTGTTTCCATTTAAGTGTATTTTTCACAATTTTTATGGGCACCCTTGATCACCGCTTGATCAACAAGGAGGCTTTTTTCATTAAATGAACGTTTTTCGATAAATGAATCATGCTATAATTTTTTGAAATTATTTGTCTTTTGTGTGTAAGTTATATTATTTTTAAGCTGTTAACCCTTGCGTTCTAGTATGATGCAGGTGCAGGATTGAATCCCTTTAAATAAATCTTTCTACTCATTCGGTTCTACGCTTGCCCCCTATCCGTCTTCATGTCAGCCGGGTCTTCTCGTATCCTCGCAAAAAGAGTACCACAGAAGGTTAGTAACACTGTTGTTGATTTCAGCATCTGTTGAATCGAAATCGGTGAAATTTTGCATTGGCAAGTCCTATTATTCTACAAAGACTATTTGAAAAGCAATGGACTGTTAATCTTAGGTCTGTTAGATATACTATAAATCAATCTGTCGTCATGTACTATCAGGTTTTTTTTAATAAAAATGAAACAAATGTGTTATTGTGTGTTTCACACACCCTAATTGTCCATGTCGTAACTCCACACGTTGTGATTCTTTACCATATATTTTACGTATTATTCTTATAAGAGCGTTTTTCAGATTTGCGAGGTAACCGAGGATGTACAGGATTGGGAAAACCACCTTATACTTCGTGTTCCAAAAGACATTGCTACTAAGGTATGATGTCACTATGTTGATTTTTTGTGAATTTGAAATGCTATGCAACAAGTTTTATGTATTAAGTAGAAATTTGGTGACAGTAAGAAAACTGCGCTATTTTAGTTTTTGATAAGGTATGTCAATTCTGAAAACTTTTTATCAGGTTTCAATATTATGAACTGAGATTCCTAGTTTTGCAACCATCTCAGCACAATTACAGATAGTGTAATATCATTGGAAAATAATGGTACAATTAGAATATTTATAAAGTAAAAGTACGAGTTATTTTTGCTTGTTTCATTCGTCGAGAGAATGGTGTATCTGTTGTATGTGATAGCACGACATGAACACTATTACTGCCTTATATTATCTTCAACTGAGATTTCAGCTGGAAAGTATTCTCATTAACTTTAAGCGAAAAATAGTATTCTCGCCATGTGTGTAGTATTTCATAATTGATTATGGAAAATTTCATGTTCACATCCTGATACTACTAACTAGAGGGGAATCTGTAGTTAACGATACTGTTGGCTCCATTGGTGTTAGTTTTATGCTTGCTAGTATAATTTGTGTAATTACATTTTTTTGGGAACCCAATTTTTCAAGACGTTTTAAGGTATTTCCTTGAGTCGTCTTCTCCTGTTTCCATATAATTCTGATTTTTTTTTCTGAAGCATACAACAAAACTATAATTTTTATTTTATGCTACTCAGCCCATAGAACAATTGCTTGCAGCAGTTTTTTTTTGAACAAGATAAGCTCCATCTTTTTTTGGTCAACGCAATGCTGTCCGATAATCTATCTAAAGATATTGACGATTTGGCGATCCAGTTCACTTCAACAGATATGAGACACGCAAATGTTCGTCTAGGTACACACATCATGAGCGCAAAAATATATGATTTGCCGTGTATCACAGAGGTCAGTCAGATTCTGTTTTTTCTTTGTATAAACGTAATTCCATGGAAAAGGATGACTATTAAGGTAGTGAAAACACTCGACAAAAAGTCTGTCTTCAAAGTCGCCGATTTATCTCAAATAATTGTCTGTAGTCACGATTTATGTTCAATACCAAAAGAAGCGGTGAAAATTAACAACAAAAAGGTAGCTTTACTGATTTTATCTCTTACGTAAACGAGGGAAACATATTCGTTGTAAGTACTACTAATCAACTGTTGAATTCATTTCCTTTTTTTGTTCAAATTGACATATTCTTTGGTTCAGGAATTGAAACAGTGGCAGTATCCACACGGTCTTACACCACCTATGAAAAGTGTACGTCAACGACGCTTTCGCAAAACTAAGAAGAAGAAATACATGGAGGCTCCGGAGGTAGATCCAAAGTTGTTATTTCTTTTTAATCATAATGCAGATCCATATAAAATTGTATAGATATAGTTGGTTCAGCATCTTTCTGTTTTGTTTAACATCTAATATACTGGAGTGCCTGGAAGCACCGACTATAGAAATCTTATTAATCTATAATTCCTCACTTTTTTAGAATTTTCATGCTTGTAATTTTCCACATTATACGTTTCTGGACTATTTTTAACACTTGTCCGAACAAATTTCATATTACGATTGATATTTCACTCCATAGTACAAACAAATGGCAACTGGGTCTTACGTAGCTATTAGCGTGAACGGTGGATTTTAGTGGATCGTATAGTATTTCTTCTTGTTAAAACAAAATGGTTTTGCGTTAAACATGGTTTGCTTCACAGTTTGTACCTTCCTGAAAATTTTCGGAATAAAACACTAAGAAACATTATCCTAATTGTTAGAGGTCGGTTCCGTATGCAATTCCTACAACTACGGCATCAAAGACATTAAAATTTTCTCTAGTCTGTTTTTTCCAAATTTTAAGCCCATGTATTCATAAATGTGACCAACGGTTTTCCACGCTGTCACTAGGGAATGTCCTCAGTACTCTGAAAACGCGGGATTGTCGATGTATTTGAGATTCTTTTAACTATTATTTTACTATGATACTTCGCTATGGATTGAAATGTGCAAAACAGCGAAATAAAGTTGGAAGATAAATTTGCAGTAACTTATTATGAAAACGTAGTTAACACTGCTTTTTTTAGTATGAGCCCTAAGAAGTAACTCTCAAATAACTATAAATAGTTATAAGAACAGAGATATCGACGAAACTAGGGTGAGGAAAATTTGTGGTCGCAGAATTGAATTTTAAGTAATTATATTAGCTTGTCATCATAGATTCATTCGGGGCTGATGTTAAGAATTCAAGTATTATGGTAAATTTTGGTCTCCCTTAGTCTAAACTACGTACGATACTTTTCACGTAAATTAAAAATATCTTAGGTGTAATTTATTAAATTGCCTTATTCAAAGCTACAGTTAGCTGCAATAATTATTCTGATTACTGATTAGTCTGCTGTGGTTATTTATTTGTTATTAATGTATTCAAAACGTCGAAGTACGCGTGATTACTGTGTATTCCCCATCGTTTAAATCGTAAAATTCGGTGGCTGACTGCATTGGTTTGTAGCAGTGTTTCTACAGTCTAACCAAAAGTTGATGATTTTATTTAAAAGTTTTAATCACAGATATCACAAACTTGCTTAACGTGGAAAGTCTGAAATTTATGAATAGTAGTTTGATTGTATGGTAATTTGACCGACAATTTTGAATGCGCAACACTGAGTCGTAGGGATTTTGTGTCATTCCGCAGTATGTGCTGTATTAAGGATGTAAATTAATTCTTATGGATTGTGCTGTGATGTCATGAGTAATTCTTCAAACTTCAGCAACAGCTGTACGAAAACCTTATTATTTTGTGTTTTTGACGTTTTATTCTGACGTCAAACCGCTGAGCTAAAAAATCGATTTCTATTCAATAATAAACTTGTTTCTTTACAGTTTCTTCTCTACATGTGCGTTACCAACTATTTATTACCCCTTTTTACAATACTGAATCTGTTTTAGGTCGAACGTGAGCTCAAACGTCTGCTTCGTGCTGATCTCGAAGCAGAGTCTTTCCGATGGGAAATCGTGCAGGTAGATGAAAAGCGCAAGGTGTTTGGTCTCCCAATGGATGGCAACTCATGCATATCTTCCTCCACTCATGTATTTTTTTTTCATACTCTTCTCATTTATTATTGAGCGTGAAGTTCTATCAAATTATACTAGGACACAACAATTTCCGAGCAGTCTATCTTTGGCGAGAAAGTAAGTAGCAGTGAGGAGGAGGAGGAGGAGGAGGAGGACGAGGATGACATTCCAAACTTAGATAAATCTTAAATTGGTAATATGTATATATCATCGTTTGTGCTATAATCATAACTGAATCAACTCTTATGTAGCAGATTCGTAAAACTTTTTCTCATTTGTTTTCTAATTACTGTTGAGAGAATTTGTTTTCTTCTAATTATGTCGTATTATATTGTGGTACTACTACTATGTCATTATTCTGCCGCTGGTATTGCTAGGAGTACTTTGTCATCTATTCCTGTTGTATATTTTGACATTTTATCGATTCTTAAAAAGAAATCATCCACATTTCTGTGAAGTGTATCTGTAATTAAACATTTCATACAGTCTGCTTTTCACTTATTTTTGTTACAGAACTTCCTTATTTATCTGCATGGACACGATTTAAAGTCAGTAACGGTATCACCTCCAGTTTATCTGAAAATATCATTTGTTTCTAGGAAAATACTTATGTTTTAGTGGTGAATTTTGAGAAATCGTGGATTATGGGAGTGCAGGAGGACGATGGTAATCAGGTTGATATGGGTGGTGCAGGTATTGATGTATATCCGAGAGTTGTCGTTGAGAAGGGGATGCATTCTGACAGGTGTTGTTCTTGCATTTG
>KN716343.1:20096-33439 GCA_000816705.1 Dictyocaulus viviparus
GAAAGTTTTTGGAAGCGTTCTGGATAAATACCAGAGCTCTAAAACTGAACAGGAAGGACGAGTGCTTTGTGGATATGCATGACCTAGCGACGTACATAAGGCTGATGGTCTAATTAAATACCAAACATCACTCTCCATGCTGTCTCTATAAACGGTTGCCTCCATAACAGAAGAAAGCCATTTCTAAAGGTGAGTATTTGGTATGTGGGTTTGACTAGGTGTTTTTAAAACTTTAAATTAGGTTTTCTTTTGCAAGATTAGTGATAGTGTTTGATTGAATAGACCACACAATTGACATAGATTTTTTAGGCTCTGATGAAGGCGATTCTGCCGAAACGTTAGCCTGTCTCTGTGTTGTATTGTCTTTTCAATAAAACACTGTTTACCAACCTCGAGTATTGCTAAACAAAGTCACAATCAAGATATTAAATTTACAAATGCCGAGGTTAAAAGATAGCTGATCCTGGAAACTATACTTAAGATTCTCGAAATAATAAATTATATCCAAACATGTTATCACTCGCACCGACTCAGACTTTTCTCTCTCCACTTTAAATGTAGTAAAAATGATTGGCGAAGTTCCATATTTCAAAAAAACAACTGCTGCGCTACGTTTCTAATTGTTGCCAAAATAGTGCGATTGTAGATACCAAAAATGTTTAGTGGTATGATACCATAATTTAACAAGGAACAATGAGAAAGTAGTTCGAAATCTAAAGATAATTCCCATTCTCATTTTAGAAGTAAAACTCATGAACAAACATAGCAAAAGTAGTATATGAAATAATAATCATTGTAATTCAAATTTACAGAACGTAAAAGCTTAAAAAGTACTTAAAAAGGTCTGCGACTCCTACAATCATAGTGCTATAAAGACTGAATCTGATACAGGACGTAAGTTTTTAGTGGCAAAAAGACAATGAATAATCTCAGATAACAAATTTTTATTACTACATAACTAGCATTTGATTAAAACCATCTATAAGATGAATGCATACTACGCCTTGGTCCTTTTGAGCTGTAATCAAACACGGCTCAAGATCAACAATATTCGACCCATTGATTTTCAGCGGACATGTCACAAATTATATGTAGAACTCTCTTTATATATCAAGAGACTCCGAAGAATTGAAATAAGTCTACACGATTAAGTAAAGGAAACCATCAATTGATTTATCTAGCATAGTTGAAGGCTCACCTTATCTTGACTAGATTTTTTAGATTGTATTTTCTCATAAACAATAGCAAAACCTTGCAAGTTGAAAGAAGAGCTGTGTCACATAATAAGTCGCCCATACCAACCAATAACACAAACCGAGACATTACTTCATTCGGTGCTAGAAAATGCTAGAACAATAATTAATGAATTCAATATTGCCCCCTAGGAAACTAACTCATTACTCTATGATATTACCGTAAATTAATTATATAACCATAATTCCACAAATCAAAGAATAAAACTCACTAATGACATGAATGTCAATAAAATGTGAGATTATTTCGGCAAAAAATTCGACAAAGTTAACCGCACTCGTACTAAGTGAACCAAAGTCATCTAAAATTCTCGTCAAATGTGAATCATCAATTAGACATTTACATCGTGGAGCAAGTAGCTTGATTTTGAACACTTCGATAACTTACAACTTACTGATTGAAAATGGACTCTGATTAGTCGTCAAGCATTGTACAATATGAAAAGAACATTCAAGAAATTTACTAGAGGAAGTTTTGTAGAGTTCCAACAAAGCAGAATGTACGCAAGAGCAAGGTATAGATAAACTCTAGAATAACGGAGTACGTTATTGAGAATGCAACAATCAGAACAAAATTACGTCCACAAATTTGCTTACAGTGTTCTGTTTAAAAAAAGCCAAACCGTCTAAGAAAACCACAAAGGCGTCCTCAGCTGTCGGAATGCTTTGATTCTCGACAGAAAAGCCAGTTTCTATAATTTTTTCATTCCTTATTTCGATTATCGAAAATACACCAGTACCACCAAGATGTGACTCACTTGCTTGAAATAACCTGCATGCAAAACTCCACGCAAATAGTGCACCATGAAACCGAATGTTCTGCAATACAAAATGTTGAGAATTTTACGAGTATTTATTATAGTGGAAACTGATCACGGCTTATTATTAATGCGACTCTTTTAATAAACAAAAAATTCACACAATTTTCTTGAGCTTATTTAGGTAATTATGAGAGATACATCGTGCAATTGACCTGAGGAGATCCATTTAACAATGACGTTGTTACCAACTTATTGAGAAGTCCAATTTTCAACAGATAACGAGTGTACATTTCAAGAATATTCGCGTTCATTGTGGTGCTCAAACTAGTTTCAGAGCTAACGAATTCTATCAAGCCTTGCACTGAAAAAACATTTACCATTTACGTAGAATACTTGGAATTGGTGTAGGGAATGCGATGTGCTAAAGTGTTTCAAAAATCTTCATAAGTTGAACTACAAAAGCTTACATCATCGCTAGAAGTGGAGTAGAGTAAACAAAATGTATCGCATACCTTGCATGAATTCCTTCATATTAAGAACACTAGGAGAACTTGTGAAACGACGTAATACCTTGAACAATCGCCCGAATAGAAATTCAATTCCATACGATGAATGGATCTATTGAAGGTGATAAATAGGAAATTCACAGAAAAAATATAATATGACGCTATTTCTGATGATAAAACTTACTAAGGCAATAGGAAATGATGTAGAACCTAGTTGTGCAAAATCGGCAAGTTCTTCTTGCAATGATGGTAAGCCGTGCGAGTATGAATTCTCTCTAGATTGATAATCTGGACATTCATCCACTGTGCTGAGATAATCTGAAAACCACTAGGAAAAAAACTAATGTGCTGCAAAATGTTGTTGTTCTGTTGTTTACAACCCCATCACGATAAGAATTTCTAAGATAATGAATTACAAGGTAGTCTAGGAAACCTAGCTATTTTAAGAGTAAGTCAAATTGATAAGCATGCTATTTCTATATCAAAAACCAACAAAGAGTAAGGCAATAACATTCTGGTTTCCATAAAATATCCATAAAATAGAAATTAATAATAATATTAAACTATTAGACTACCTAAACATAACCATTAGATTAACTATTAACTATTAGATTACCTGTCCTGCAGTTGAATTCACGTTTCCAAGGCTCCCTACTACAAACGAATTCAGAGGGACGACTCGTCAAAGTAGCTAGAACGTCCTGACTTGGCCAGAAGGTGGAATTCCCATCCATTTTGTCTGGAAAATAGAAAGTCGATCAAACCAAATAATTTGCTACACAGACGCAACACATTTGAACAGCTACAAGTGTTCAAGTTGTTCACTTTGGAACCATAACCACTAACCACTAATCATAGATGAAATCATAACCATGTAAAAATCAGAGAAAAGGCTGCATAGAAGCATTTTAACAATTCAAAAATTGGAATTTAGCGCCACTGTGCCTGCGTACTATATTTTATTTAGCCGTGAAAAAATATTTAAATGAATTCTTGTATATTGTGTCATTAACAAAGTATTTAGTAAGACCTTTCTGAAGAGATGAGTGCGAAACAGTATGCTCGACTGGTTCCAAAGAAGCATCGGGCTCAAAGGACGCCAGTGATCGACAGACCGATGAGACCAAGGATGATTGCGTGGGCAGGACCTTCTGCTTTCTACCCAAACAGGTTTTTAGATGTAGACTTACTTCGATAGAGCTTTATAATAAGAGATTTTGATACTTATGGGATATTGAAGTCAATCTTTTTTTTTGGTTGAAAAGTCGATCACATTGATTCATGCAAGTAAATTGCTACGCCTCGCATGGCTACATAGATAACGGTAACTTTTTACCGTACGGTGCGATTTATAGACTACATATGCGTTCATTCATACTTATCACACTTAATAAAATTAAAAGTGATGCAATACATTAATGCGTTTGCTGTTGACTGAATTTAGTGTGAAAGGAAGTTTTTTTGTTGTTTTTGGAGTATGAGTATAGACAGTATCTCCTATATTTAGAATGGGATGAGATATTCGTTTATGAAGTATTATTACGAAAACTAGCATGTTGATATGGTTTTCAGCGAGCAGAACCATTAAATCTTGTTTTGTTGTCGATATGCCGACTAACGATTCGAAGAAATTTTTTCTAGGTTGCCAAATACAAGATTATACACTTGGAAAGACCCTTTTAAGGTTTTATGAAATAGACAAGTGGTATAAGGGTCGGATCGACAAACCAGAGCAGTTTCCGAAATTACATACAATTGAGCCTACGAATCATCTGCATTCCTTAGCTGAATTTTTGAGCAGAGGTGCCCAGCTTGAAATGCTTGTTTTCTTGTTTATTTTTCAAGTCTGTTGGCCAGATTTCTATTTTTTGTTTCGAGTAGAACCAACATATTGTATAGACCTTAAGGTGTTTCCTAATTACATTTTTCTAGAAATTCCAAAGCATCCTGCCATAAATATTGGATTTGCACCGCGAGTCATGCCTATGGTAACGGTTAAGAACGACGAAGACCGTTCAAAACTCGAACGAAAATCTAGAAAGATGGAATGTAAATCTTATCAATTATAAATCTCATGCCTAATTCGAACTCTCAGTACTTTTTTTAGTACGGATCGATTATGAGTCCATTCCCTTTTCTAGTACTACTGTTTTGAAGCATTACGGAATATTTGACCACCTTTTTGGTCAAGGTTTGTGTATTTTTGGAATTTTCTACGTTAGTTCATAGGTACTTAAAATACAAATTTCATTATTTTGTTAGCGATAACTCTTAAAAATGTGACCCATTTTCGTGATGAAGTTCATAGTTGCTCCTAAATCGACACACTGCTGTTTTGCACAAAGAGTAATAAAAAATTTTTGTGTTATAAATATTGCGTAAAGTTAAATTAAAGTATATTATAAAGTTTAAAAAGTATATAATTAAAGTATAATATAGTTTATAAATATAAAGTTTGTAGCATACTTCAGCGAGGAATTCTTAATTCATATTTGACAATCCAGTTTTGAAAGAGAAAATGCCCTGTTGACATCACAATCACACACGTAATTCAGATGTTTTAGGGGTTTTTTTCGAGAATGTGCAGACTCTTGATATCACATTTGGTGATAGCCCTGTCTTTTTTGGAAACACATTGTCGGCCTGCGCCACTTCATCAAAGCCTAAAGTAAGTTTTTGGGTATATTACCTATTTTTTGATTCATGATGCTTGACGAGACTCCTAAATGTATCAGGTTATTGCAAACAACTAATCAAACGTTGAAAATCATCCAGATTTATTGGAACGGAAGCGGCTATAATAGAGCTAATTAACCAGACGCTGTTGTTTGATCAGTGTAGAGATATTTTGGCAGTTATGTACCAAAATCCTATTCAATCTTTTGCAACAACAGCATTGGTGTATAGATTACTGCCAGTACTGTAATATTATCTCAAATTATTCTTAGCCGCTCCCGAAAACTTGTTTATGTTAGGATAAAATCGTATATATTTAATGGTCGAACGCTACTGCTCTATTCCTTCTTGCTTTGTCAGTGCAGCTATATGTTTGGTTTCAGGTTGAAATAGAATCCTTGAAGGCTGGAGAATACAACACATTAATTATGCTTAATTTGGATGGAAATCCATTTGATAAGGAGGGTGAGATAGTCCATTGGATGCTTGCTAACAGATTGGACGATGAAAACCAAGATCCTGGAGAAGAGGTTAGCTGATTTTATATTAACATTGTATTTATGGAGAACTCTTCATCTGTCTTGCTCATCTTAAAGAAATTGATTGCGCAACAGTTTTAGTTCTGTAGAATAAGAAGGTTTTTTAAATATTATTTTTTGTTCCAGGCAATACCATATCTTCAACCCCTCCCATTTTGTGGCACTGGATATCATCGAGTAGCATTCGTTTTATTTCGCCATAAGGAACGGCTAAATAATTTGCCTAAGCTGTGCAGGTGTCACTTGATACTTCCAGATTACTATTGTTCACCTGTGCTTCCAATCAATTTTAAGTAAATATTATTTCAGCGGGTCTCTCGATGAGCGAGTATTTTCAATGTCCCATTTTTATAAGCAAAATGAGGATATTATTACACCATCATCTTTATTATTTTTTCAAACTTCGTATGATATTTCTGTAAAGGAACGGTTACATGCTATTGGTAAGTGGGCTAAAGGCTTTGTATTTTACCTCAGATGAAATTTTACAGGCAATTCGCTGAATAATCGCACTATATTAATGTGTCAGATCTCATCTTTCAAAAATTGTGCAGATTTATCTCTGTTTTTTATAGTAGAATAGTGATTCTTCGAGCAGATACTATTAACAAAACAACTGACTAAAATAATTACTTCTTGACGTTGTTGCAGGATTGAAATCACCTATATACGAGTACAAGTATAATGAAGCCTTGAAACCTGAGCAAAAGGAGTTTCCTAAAAAACCACAACCGTTTGATCTGTGAGCAAATTTACTGTCTTTATCAGTTTTCCGAATGCCGTACATGTATGGAGGTGACCTTATTGATTTTTATATCCAGTACGTATCACAACCAACTTCTTTAATTTTCTCGTGGCTTCTCTATAGTACAGCAGTTTCGTCAGGCAGATACTATTAACAAACTTATGTGTAGAAAATGATAAGTATTTTTTTTAATCTCTAAGCAGCCAGCGAGCAGCTATATACCGAACAAAAATATGGTATAAAATACGAAAAATAATGCATTTTTCATTATTAAACTGAAATATAGCTAGCTAAACACTTCTTTCTGATTGCGTCGTTAAGGAATAGAATAAAGTAATCAGAGTGAAACACTGGTTTTTCCATTAATATTTATTAGAAGCAAATTAATACTATGTCTAGCTGTTGGTGATTTAATAGTGATTTATAATAAGAATTTCAGCATTGTGTAAAAGATTTTTTATAAGTTTGGCCTAAGAGTTTCTTCAATTTGTTAATGTATTTTTCTAAACCAAAGCACAGTAAGATATTTTCCGTTCTCTGCTTAGTTTACCGCTTATTGTAAGCATTAAAGATTAATATTATAATTTAGTATTATCATTGCTAACTTTGTTTTTATATGTTTACATTTTCTGCCAGATATCTTGATATGTATCGAGATCCGAAGGAGGTAGAACAAGAATTGCTCGTGGAAAGATTACGTCGTGCACAACTCGATGATTATGAGGTTGTATATTCTTTCTATAATAAGTGCAATTTCATTCATTTCTTTCAAAGCATATATTGGGAACCTACTTGTTACTCAATAAGAATACATGTATGGCGAAAAATCAAGTATTTGATTTTTAAGGCCCCTAAATGGCTGGATCCGAACTACAACGAAAATAAGAGAGTGCTTCCAGCTTGGCAGCATCGCAGGATTCTGGCGAGAGAAGGACGATATAGAGCTTTATACGATAACGTGTTAAAATCTTGACATTATATCCTTACAATGGATTTTTGTTGCATTTTATTATAGGTTGATCCAACTGTTTTTACACAAAAACGATTAAAGATGTGATCTGCTGGTAGAAAATTATCAATAGAGTTTTTTGTTCAATCCATGCATTATGACGATATTGAAACTCATAAACAACATTAGATTTTTTTTAAAGATAGGATTAAAATCCCTCATAGGATGAGGTAGCTATTTTATCATCATCGTTAATTACTTTATGGAGTTCACAGACTTGCTTCAAAGATTATGGATTTGAAAAAACATTGGTAGAACGGATTCCGTGATGTCTTGTGGAACACAATGGTATGTAATGCTTAATCATGTGGTTTGCTAGAAATCGGTTTTTGTATTTCTATGGTAAAATATTTCTCAAGATGTTAGGGAGAATTTTACTTTGCATTTATGGATGGAACAGGTTACTTCCAATTTTATACTTCTTCATCTGCATAAGTATGATATAATCATTTAAAATGCGGAACAATTTGAAGAAATAAGAATAATTTATTATACAAAGAATGCACTTCAGTACTTCAGTCTTTAGTCCTGCTCGGATGATTGGTCTCAACTGTTGTAGTGTTTAATCTCCCTGTTTCCTTCTCTCCTATATTTATGATTTCAATATTCTGAGAGAAAACTTGCGCGTTCTCTTCATTGGTGTCGTGATATGAATTTGCACCAACTGAAATAATGGTTTTTAAGAAGAGATCAGTCAATATCATCCTTCTCTATTTCTAATTTTTACAATGTGTTAATGTATGGCAAAAAACCGCACTTACCAAATGTGTACTCAAATGTGAGAGTAACTCCAACGTTGCGTGATGTTACTATAAATGGCACGGAATTTGTCCTTGACAGCATTCTTCGATGATTTGATTGCTGACAGCAGAACCTGAATGGGTTACTAACTTTTGGCGTAGGAGTTCTGCAGAAGAAAGAGTTTCACACAACTTTGTCATATTGTTGTGTTTTGTTGATGTTCTCCCATATGATTTACCGCTACAAGGTGGCTGGATGTGTTCCTAGGTTTTCTACTTGAGACATGAAAACCTAGCCAGGACCTAAGAATCATCACTGTCTTGATGAAATAAAGTCTCAAGCTGGTATATCCTTTTGATCCATAAGTGCCGGTTATTGTCTGTACTGGACATTATGAGAACGCGTGAGCAGGGCTACCTAAGGAATCATGAGTACACTAGGAAAATTCTGACACACTAGTGCCACCCTCTGCACAAAATACCAAATCCATGTGATCTTGCTACAAGTTCTCATGAAGTATTGGATTTGCCTTTGAATCAAATCTAATCGTAAGTGACAGAAACGGCGGGTACAGAAAATTTATCCACAATTCAAATAATTTTGAGTAAAATCATTTCGAACACTTTTTAGCTATACAAATTTATCCTCTCTAAAGGACGTTTGTCAAACCAATGTCGTCTTAACTTGTTTTCATTGTAGGACATATATTTTATATAGTCATACCTATAGCCAACCAATCGTGGATCAAGCTGCATCTTAAATTCCACGCCATCCTGCCAACATCCTTCTTCACATCTGCCCTTCACTTGTATAATATTTATAAGAATTCTTTTCCCTGTAGGCGCCTTAAACATCATTAATTAATATCACAACTATGGTTTAGTTCTGATAACTTTAGAGGATAGCGAGGGAAAGTTATGGAAGAGCATAGGAGACATTAAATTTGATTGTCGAACACTTTTTAGAGTGAAAATTGAAAACAATTGAAAAAATTAGTTCTAGAAACGTTCAGGGAGTTCCAATCGATCAGTATTATGTTCAAAAGCGGCGAAAAAGCTTAAGGAAGGAAATAGCGAGATTGATGATCGAAGGAAATCCGAAGGAGAATGATATGACACTCGTCAAAACTTTACCGATTAGAAACTCAAAATGATTGGACTCCGTCACCATGTAAGAATACTCGCTTTTTCTCGAAATGCATTGAGGAAATCAATAGCCGCGTTTGGTTTTTTCATTTAAAGGTGTCTATTTTGAAAGAAGAGGATTACAACACTATGAAAGTCTTCCTTTCCGATGAAGGAATTACGAAAGCCCATCAAGATATCTAGTCTGGAATGGTCATATCGGTTGCACAAGAGACTAGGACACCGAGACAGTTTTGATTTCAAATCACACTTGGAGCTTCACGTTTCGTGAATAACTCAAGAAGATGGGATATAGGACAGTTACAACATGATATCACATCTGATAGGAAAGAAGTCTTGAGAAAACATGAATGATAAAATATTAATATTTCTTATAAATATTAAAATTATGCTACTTTACTTCATTCTTTAATCAACTACAACAATCTGACTATTAAAATATAACCTTGAGATGGTAGAAACATTGTTTTGTTCGCTTTGTTCCGATTTGCTTAATGGTGATATCAAATCGTCGTACGGCTTCATAAGCTTGAAGTTCACCACCACATCCAGCTGAGAATGATGTTTGAACCGTGTTGCACAACGTTCCACCATATCCACTTGGACATCTAGATGAATAATTCACAGTTAGAAAACAGATATTTGATGACGTTAAAGTTAACATATACGATTGAGCACTATTAGATATTGAAGATACTCACAAAGCCACGTTAGTGTTTATAATGAACTGGATCTATCAATGTTTATAGTTCTTATTTATTTGTTTATTCCCTATTTTGTTTTTTTTATCGATTATATCGTATTGACAAAATATAGCAGTAAGGCTTCGTTATCGTCTCCATAGCTTATCTTCTTTTCTTTTTCAGTACTTTAAAAAGGCTTCTATCTCGTCTCCAGCTTCTTCTCTTTCCTTCTTCAGTTCCGCAAAACAACTTCTTTTCCGTTTCTAATTTATCCTCGTTCCCTCTTCAATCATACAGAAAGGTTTCGTTTCGTCTCTAGTTTATGCTCTTTTTTCTTCAATTCCGCCAAATGGCTTCGTTCTCTTCTACAGCTTATCTTATTTCTTTTCCTTTCAGTCTTTTTTTCTAAACCTTGAATGCTCGATACAATTTGGAGCTTACGTTATAACCAGCGTCCAAAATTTAAATGAATGAATCGCAAATAAATTAGATCATTCAATTTTAGACCTGCATTAGTAAATATCATTAAGACCGAATATATGTAGGTGTGAGTTCGAGCCCCGCTTGAGTTACGAACTTTTGCGGACATCGTTAGTGATCGGTATTATAACATTCATTATTCATTATTGAATAAAAAAGTGCTATGACGTCAATACTAAATACTTTTAGACATTGTGAAATTTCAACACGTACCTCCTTTTTAGGTTATTAAGGCAATTTGTTTTATATAAAGTTCAAATTACAAGTAAATAACGAACTTGCATCTCTTGCAGTTTCTGCTATCAACGAATCCACCATTAAGACAAGCTGGTGTTTGTGAACATCGAGCTTAATAGTAAAAATTGTATTGATTGATGGTCATTATAATGTTAACATTGAGGTTTTCGAACTGATTTTAATTAGTAGGCGTTATTTTGAAAGTGGCTCCTGTTATTATTCGATATTTATGATAGAACATTAGATAAAAACAAAGTGATAAGCTTTGGAAGGCGTTGGTGAATTGACATGAGAGAAATCTAGATGAGACAACTAGCAGTAACTCGGTGAAGGGTGGTCAACTCAACCGATCGTCCGCCCAGACCTACCAAGCTCGTCTTCCCTATAAGGTCGGTAGGTTGGTACAAGAGAAATCTGAGTAAGATAACCAGCACCGGATTAGTGAAGTTAAGTCATTGTATAGACGAGGCTCCCATCCGACCACCCACACGATATCGTATTGAACACGAATGCTTAGGTGCATTTCATGGCGAGGGATTGATCAACGCCAAAGCTTTCTTTATCTTATCTTATGTGTCCGAATGATATATGCATCTACTTGAAACGTTAAGCAGTTCTTGTCAAGGTCGTATTCAATCATCTGAATCTAAGGATAATCATAAGCTTCATGTAATAGATATTTTGACATTGATTGTACCTTTACAATTGTAATGAAGATTCATTATCATAACATCAAGAAAAGATGGTCCTTCCATTTGTCCCATTGTTTGTTGCAGAAGTGGATCAACTGTTAACAATGCAGGAACTGCACTATCTGACGAAAATCTAAATGTAGGGCAATAACAGCAGCAGCATAGCGAATCGATACCTCTAATTTGTTAATGTGATGTTTATATTATAACTAATTTGAGTTTAGAGTTTTTAAACATCTAAAAAGTGAGCGCAATGGCGCAGTGGTGGAGATGCCACAGTGACACGCAGGCCCGAATCAGTTTCAGGCCGTCCCCATTCCTACCAAACCCGTATCAATAATTTGGTAACAAAGAAATCTAGGTTAAATAAACAGTGCTGACTTGGTTAAGAGTGAGAGTGGTCAACTCGAGTCGTTGAGGCTCGCATTCAACCACCTCTACGACATCACGTTGAGCATGGATGCTTAGACGTTTCCGGTCAAAGCTTATCTTATCTTACCTAATATCATGAAGGAGATAGTGTTGGAATATTTTCTCTCCTCAAATTCGAATCTCACTGTTTTGATGTAATCAAGAAAATTGGAGGAAAATTACTCTGTTGGTGTGTAGTGCATGACACTTCCGACATCGTAAGGAAGTTGGTACGTACTTAATTCTTTCGGACCAATCTGTAATGTTTTTCATGTGGATAATGACGATGAAAATTAAACAAAATAAGGAAAGAAAAAGGAGTGAGAAAAAAAGGTCAACTCGCTAGCGATTGGAGATCAAACTCGTAATTCGTACGCGTGCTAAAATTTATCATACCTTAGCAAAATTGAAGAAGAGTGCTGGAGAAACGACATTCTTATTGAACAGTACAGTAGCGTCACGATCGTATCGTGACTGCTCATGAAAGAGTCCTAGCGAGTGAGCGAGTTCGTGTGACGTCACACCGAACTACAAAAAATTCTCTTCATTAACTACAACACCAATGCTTAGTAAATTTTTCTTCTACAATGCTTTTCGTGTTTTTTTTTCGAATTAGATTCATTAATTGTCGCATGTCACGTTAAAGCTTTGAATTCTCGATTGAAACTTCTCGTACATTTTATCTAGAGGAGGAAAATTTTCCCTCCGGTAGGTCACCATTATGAATCTTCCCAAGATTTTATAGAAACGTGATTCAAATTATGGATAAAATATTGAAGAATCTTAGAATAAAAACACTTGAAGAAGAAGTGATTTAGTTTTTACGGTTGGTTTTGAATGGTCATCAATGGATGCAGCTTCTTCTTACCAAACGGGCAGATTGCCAAATACGTACTAGGACTGATTTATCAAAAATCATTAGGCGCTATTAATATGGGCTCCTACATTATCCTGTCAACCGATAATCATTTACGAATTTCAAAATGACGTGAGTTTATTGGTAAATTCATCCGTAATTGAACCAAATGTTGCACTTCGAGTTCAGATTTAAGGTATGAGGTAATGTATCAGTTCAAATCTATGTTATGAGGTAAGATATTGAGTTACATGCTCATAAACATTAAGTCATCCATGCATCCATAAATTATTTACATGTTGACTTCAGGAAAATCGATAACACTCATTTGTGACTCACTGAAAACGCCTACCAATAACTACAGTCTGCTAATTGAAAAACTTCTGATGATTTGTAAAATTCCCGATGAATTGAATGAAGGAAGTTAGCTGTTATGGTTTTTAATCAAAAAATTGCAATTACCTCTATGCTTTTCTGATGAGCTTCCTCAAAATTATTATAAAAACTGTTATCGAGACCTACATGTTCACATCCCACACCGATGCTGACTACTTGTCGCCCGAAAGAGTCATCTTTTCCAACAGTACTCCAACAACCCTCATCATTACC
>KN716343.1:34284-48681 GCA_000816705.1 Dictyocaulus viviparus
AATAACTACAGTCTGCTAATTGAAAAACTTCTGATGATTTGTAAAATTCCCGATGAATTGAATGAAGGAAGTTAGCTGTTATGGTTTTTAATCAAAAAATTGCAATTACCTCTATGCTTTTCTGATGAGCTTCCTCAAAATTATTATAAAAACTGTTATCGAGACCTACATGTTCACATCCCACACCGATGCTGACTACTTGTCGCCCGAAAGAGTCATCTTTTCCAACAGTACTCCAACAACCCTCATCATTACCAATGAATTCGACAAACTGCTGTTCATTTGTGCGTGGGCGGAAATCAATACACGTCTCAGCCTGCCAGAATGCGATCGCTCGAAGCACATTATCGAGCGCCACACCAGCTGTAAAGATCAAAAACTCATGACATAAATAAGATTTTGACCTCCAGTAAAAGTGTCTAGCAATACGTTTTGAGATAATGTCTGCCTCATTTCAAACTAGAAACTGAGTTGTTTTTCGAGACAATCAAATTTACGTCTTTGTTTTCTGTAAAATTTATAGCGTTCAGTTCATAGTGAATAGTTTCAGACAGAATCATTTTCGTCGTCAACCACCCAGTTATCACTTCAACATGTAAAGCGCTCACTTATTGTAGGATTGATGTAGTATGGTACTCCTTGTTTCCAAATAGTACTTGGATATAAGTAGTCAACATATGCTTTACGTTTTTTGATACGTCGTTCATTTGTAGAATCGATGGAGCTTCTAACGATTTTCTTCAGACGATCAGGATGCAGTACCATATCGGATTCATAAAGAATCGAGCTGTAATTACGGTATGAAAGTACATAATTTCCTCACCGTCTATATAGACTGTGACTCTAATTATACTGTTTTATTTTTCATTCTCGGTCACCCTTTAGGCCCACCATGCTTGTCGTGCCTTTAGGGCCTGAAATTGGTATCAGAAGAATCTGGGTGAGACAACTAGCACTGAGTTAGTATACAGTGGTCAACTCAAGTTACTTTGCATCAGGTTAGATCAGGTTCGCATTCAACCACCTTCACGATATCACGTTGAACACAAATGCGTAGGCGTATGCCGCCACAAGGGATTGATCAACGCCAAATCTTATCTTATCTTGTGAATGTAAATGTACATACATTTTACTTGAAGCTGCAATCAATAGTCACTCGAACAACCCAAATATTCAAATGGGTGATTAGTTAACTTGACAAATTTTTTTGGTAATTTTGGTTCCGAAATAAGTACAAAAAGAGATCCATTGTTTTTTTGATAAAATAGTATTTTTAAGTGACAGTACTACCTGTATTTTTGATTCAATTTTCCCATAGAAAACGACAAACGTTCATGATTGATGACATTCGATGAGTCCTGAAAATCGAAACGCACCGCATATGAATGAGCCCAGAATCGAAGTATAAACGATCTGTTGTCTAGAAAATGTACTCACAAATGAGGTAGTTCTACCGCTATATTCGTTTGCAACGAATGCTGAGAGAGTATCGAAAATTCTCTGATTAGCATTTGGTTGAATGAGATCAGTTAACTAAAATGGAATACCTCACAATGAAAACTCGTTTTGTTGCAACTAAAAAAGAGTGATCGATTTGTAAAAGAAATAAGATTAGTGACAACATCAAGATGCATCGTCATATCATATTATCACTTATCATACTATCTGACGATTGACAAAATATTAGACGCTGAACAACTGCGTAAGCACGAAAAGATGAAATCCCACCTTGATCAACATTGAAAAGCTTTTTGTTTTTTGTTTTTGACTTTATTGGGACAGAAACGGTCAAAGAGGCGTTGACTAATCAAACCCCTCACCCTTCGTAGATCAACATATTTCGTAAGTCATCCTGAAACATCACTGCCAAGATTATTCCATTCCATCCTATGAAGACATCATCATCATCAACATAAAAAGAGGGATTTGGCAAGGCGATATTATCTTGAGAACATCATGGAAAAATTAGAATGGTACGACATTGGAGTGGAAATTGATGGTTAGCAACTTTACCATCTCCGTTTCGCCGATGGTATTCGTTACATCAAATATCAATCATCGAAACATTATGCTTCTTGGACAATGTTAGTGAAGAAATCGACCTCACTTTGAACCTCATATGTTTCTTTTATCTCATTCACACCCAACGGATTGAGCGTCTCAGCTGTATGGGGTATGGAATTATCTAAGACGTAGGGAACAGAATAAAGAAAATAAAACTACGTTTCCAGAAGTAATTCATAGTTCTGGTCTACGCCAGCAATCAAACCATAAAGGACGCACACGTCAAGATATCGAAGCTTAAATGGGTCGTGCACGTGATGCATATCAGTGATGACCGGTAGACACAGATTATAAATGGTTGGATTTAGCTGGTCGTTAGATGCACTGCAGAATGACCACCACCTTAATGGTTCAAAATGTTCCTAGAAACTCTAGAAGGCTATACGATACTCAACGGATTTCTGGAGCGAAATAAAGTTGCCATGCACACGGGTATGGAGAAGTTCAGGTTTTACTGGTGTCTGCTCAACTCCGCCGATGATCGGCGGGAATCCAGGTGATTCAGGTAATTTTAGAACGTTTCCAATAATATAAATAGAAAAAAAAACAGGTTTATTATAGCAACCTATGAGAATTATGCAGTCCGTAAGCGGTTAAAATTATTCAATAGGAAAGAGTTTAGTGAGGGATTATCATTAATGTGATAAACAAATACAGTCAAATCGATAGTTGAAGAGAATAAGTTTTGTTGAAAATAAACAAAATAGAGAGTTGTTTTTTTTATTTTATAAAAGAAATTGTATGGTACAAAGATGAAATAATGCAATGTTATTAGTGAGGGAGATTTCGAACTCATCACTCTTCAGTTTGTTTTCATTATTTGATATGACACATTTCGTCTTGAATAACAAGTTTTTGTTATAAAGTACGTAAAATATAGTACAATATTTTTGATCTCCTTTTGCATAGTGGAAAAAAAGAATAGGCTTGATAGACTTACAGTGAATGAGTCAGCTTCATGAATAGGAGATACAATCAATAAGACGATCACCAACACGATCATACCGTATGATATCGTAATGAAAGAAGTTTTTCGTCGTTAAATATCTTATATGGAAGCGAGTTTTCTTGTTATTTGTTCATAGATCATGTTAGGCTTATTTAACGTTACTGACAATAGAAACGAATCGCTGTAGCGATCGATCGCAATCGATAGATGATGTAAGCTCTACTCCTTGAACATTAGATCGCACTTGTATAATGAGATACCTATGAGGTGATATCACATCAGTCTAGTAATCAAGTCTTATGAAAATCATCATACAATATATAACCACTTTACTTGATCGACAACGAACTTAAGTCATCAATATCGACTGCTGACGAATTCAAAAAGTTACATAATCGTTTTCTTTTCAGATTTTCCTCTTCATGCTATCCAGAAGAATCACTGGCAATACAAATAAAGTTTTTAATATCCACGATATTGATTGACAACGTCGTTGATTTGATATGATTGATAGAAGTGATCACAAGCATGGCTAATCTTTCTATTCGTTATAGCACCTTTCTCTTCGTTATTATAAGTAAAATAAAAAATTGTAAGCAGTGACCACGCCCACTTTTATATTACTAGAAAAGAAATATGAAATGTAATAGTTTTAAGTTGAACGTGAGAGTTATAAAATTTTTGGTAAAGTATATTCAAAAATTCATCCTAGCAACAACGCCTGGTAGTTAAGCTAAGACTCCTTACAGTCTCACATAATGAAAAGTATTACAGTAACAACTGCGTAATAAGAGACCTCATTTTGCATAAGTGAGGAATCCTAGCATGGTGACCTAGCTAAATGTGTGTCATGTTGTCAAGGGCTTTGAAATTTTGATGGGTTGGGACTGATTTCAAAAAAAGTAAATTTTGATCTACATGATTGCTGTGAACGTAGAGTTCCTTATGTAGCACTTACGGTTTCGTTCAAAAATATAAGCAACATAGAAGGACTGTGCCTAAAGATGCTGCTAGGTGTACGCTTAGTAGTACCTGCTCGACTGCTCACAACCAGTTCACATTGGCTTCTGAGATCAAAGAATTACCATCAGAAATGCTTCAGAATATAAAACAATAGCTTCACATTCAACAATAGCTACTCACACGTCTGGTCGCTTTCATCATTGCTTGGCTAGTTGAAAGCAATCGCTAGAGAAGTTTGTTAGAGAAGTTTCTCTTCAGATTATTATCAGTTCTATTGTCTGTCAAAGCAGAGTTTGGAACTCCACTAAATTTCGTCCTGTTCAATAATACTACTAATCATAGCCCATAGGCCTAATGGAAAATATTGATTGTATCGCTTAGCGTGCTAGATTCACTCTATTTTGTTTGTTTATTGGTAGGTATTCCTTAAATACTATGCAAATCCATTTGTAGGAGATCACTAGCTCCTTTGTTCGTTTCGTATTTTGACATAGGTCACATAGTTATGAAAAAAAAATTCTAGGAAATAACTACGTCAGATTTACAATAGAAACTCACAATTCACTAAGGGACATGAGGAGAAATCAGTCGGGCCATTCTTAATCGCATATTTCATTATAATAATTTTCAAGTCCTATTACTAATGCTACAAGTCATATGACTTAATCTCATGGTTGGAATCATACGGTACTTTATTACTGAGTGCGTGTAACTCAGCAGTAAGATTTGCCGAAGCGATAAACAGTCTCGAATCACAGTACCACCCAGAATTGCGGACGTTATTTACTTCCATGATCAAATCTAGGTATTTAAGGCTTGGATAAAATCTTAGACCTCATATGACCTCTGAGTGTAGGAATATTCGAGCAATTATCGATTACGTATAGTTTTCAATTTAATGTCATCGTTGATATAACGAATTTCGCTACAGTAATTCATATAAGAAATTCATATAAGAATTATTGGCTGTTTCTTTTTGAATCGACACTCAAATCAATTCAATACGTCATCCGTTTTGAAGGAAAAAAATTGATCTACAGTCATCACAAACTACCTTGGCGCGTGATAAGGACAAACGGAAGTTCCAGTGGTGCCCGCTGGACTCTGTCGATTATCAACGAGAATCCAGATGACCCAGGTTGATCCGTTTGTTGATGAAATAGTGAAGAACTTTACAAAAGTAAGAATACATTAGGAGTATGAATATTATTAGATAATAATATTCTATAAAATCCCATCCCAGCTATATTCTTCATAGAATCTCGCAGCTTTCAAACTTTCCCTACTATTTAAATTTCCATCAGGGGGATTTTTTTTCACGACACTTTTGTTCTTTTTCCTTTCTGTAGTCCATCGCTGTGTGTGTGTTGTCATGCATGAATTCCATCAATTGTTTCTGTCCTATGTAATTAAATATTCATATTGGAACCCATTATAGCGGCATTCGTCTAAGCTTGAAGTCGAAAAAAAAAAACATTGAGGGAAAATTGAATTACCAAATGAACAGCTGCACACCAATTTTCAAATACCATCTGAATAATCTTTTGAGAATTTCGCACTCAATGAGGGAATGATATGTGAGTGATATTCTACTGAGATCTGTCCAAATTTTATGTTCTTGAAACGATCTGCTTTAAAAAATATAATAATAATAATATAAGTTAATTTGATAGAGAAATTTTTCACGTATTACTAAAAATCTTATCAGAAAAGGAAATAGATGATAACTGATTGAAGCAACTATAGGATGTGCGACAATATCCTCAATTTGCAAGTTCGATATAGACCTCAATTCATTTTCTGTGGACTAGACTGCGCCACTTACTCAAACGCTATCATCATCAAGTTAAAAATTTGTAGTAAAAATGAAATTGAAACAAGTTTTAGAATGTTGGAAGGTGAAAGGTTGGAACAAATATGACGTCATATTGATTCATTAATAGGCAAGGTCAATTATAACTACAAAATGTGCACTGACTGCTCTCGTTAATCTCTTTAATTCTGACGTGGAACTATACGTATTAGTTAGAAGACGAGGCCACGGTGCATACGGGATTCCTCGTTCTGTTTATAGTGTGAGGCACTTTAACCTCCTCATTAATAAACGATATGATAAATTGACAAAAGATTGAATGTTATAAGATGTTGAACTCTCCACCTCTAAGAGCTCAGACTACGAGTGCTTTCGGCCACCGTTGTGCACGATTCTGGCTCGATAAAGCCGAAATGCACTACGCATTGCGAAAAACTATTGATTTGTAAGAATTTAGTCTGTGAGTTTTATGCCTCATTCTGATGTTATTTTCTAGTTGATAAGCATTCAGTGGTTCTAAGACATACAAACCTCGTTGTGAGGGTAATTATTGAAAGTTTCTAGTTCTGATTAGTTTAGAAACTACTTCTGATTTGATCCACTCGCAAGCCCATCGATTATAATCGATTGAGATATCACGACTGAAGTACCCCTATCTATTTCTTTATAGCAATAAAAAATGTACGCATAAATACCATTGATAGTTGTTACGATATTTTTATAGAAGTATAATTATATTGATCTAGATTTACCTCAAACATCAAGTATTAGAATGAGTTATTATTAGAAGTTTGTAGATCAAATCACAACAAGATCAAATCAGAAGTAGTGTCTAATCTATTCTTAAATGAAAACTTTCATTGATTGTCTACACAGTGATACTCAACATGAATCTATTCCTCTATTCCCACTAGAATCCATTTGCCTGTCTGAGTTCTGCATCGCTTTCATGGCTAGTTTTTTTTTCGCCTCAATTCAAGTACACTTTGATTGCCTGCAGTGGATTCCCGCAGTTAGTGGTGCAACAACAAAACAACGATCCAGTTAAAGGTCATTTCTTCTATCCGTATTCCTCCCTCATTCAACACTGATTTTTGAACAATAAAAAACTCAAAACATTCCTAGAAATTGCTTCAGAATACAGTTGAATAACGGTATATCAATTTATTCAGTTGCTTTAAAGAAGGAAGAGAGAGAAGCGAATTTTTTCATAAGTAAGGAGGACTTTTGGTGTTGATTAATCAATGAGGTATGGACTATTCACTAGTGTTTGTGATAATGTGGTTGAGTACGAGGGTAGGCTGATTTGTGATAGGCAGTCTTTATTAACTCAATACTGCCGAACCTCTCAGACTATTCTGGTTCCAATTCACCAACCTCAGAAAGATGGAGGGATTAGCTTCCCTGAGAACCTGTATGTCATAGATTAAAACCTCCTGCACTTTGTTGCGTTCTCTGTTTTGTAAGTTGAACTTTTTCTACAGTTGTATTTATCCTTTCTCATGTCATTGAATGGTAGTAGTTCTTAAAAGTCAGGTGTTTTTTTTTGTTTCGAGTTAAACACTAGAAAAACAATCAGTTGTGTGTTTTCATGGCATAAAAACCACACGTCTACAAGTTAAAGATTTTCAACAACGAGCTTACACTTTACATCCAGGCGATTTTTTCATAATCTAGGAAAAAAAGTAAACCCGTATGAAAAATACGATAGTTTAAGTTCTCAATCATTCTAGGAACTCGCTCTCGCTTTACTCTTTATATGACCGTTCTAAAATGTTCAATAGCTATTCGTTCCCCAGAT
Organism: Dictyocaulus viviparus; assembly: GCA_000816705.1. Taxonomy (NCBI): domain Eukaryota; kingdom Metazoa; phylum Nematoda; class Chromadorea; order Rhabditida; family Metastrongylidae; genus Dictyocaulus; species Dictyocaulus viviparus. The sequence continues at coordinate 41,875 of KN716343.1, forward strand.
GTATATTGATCTACACCGAAGAACATCTACATGGATAATGTTGGTGATTTTTTTTTCCCGCGCGTTGTCAACGGACATCTCGTGACTCCGCCCATCACTAACCGCCCGCATTGCCATTGATTTCGGCCGTTGTCTCGAAGAGCTTCATCTTCGAATTTACGAACTTCGTGACAAAACACGATACTATTGGATTTCAGTTCGACTCTTTTTTTTTCCTCAACAACAATGGCACCATTAAAAGTTTTCATCGCAAGCATCACTGCTAATGCTGAGGTGAGGTTTTCTCGCTTTCATAATGTATTTAAATTTTAGTTTTTTGATCTTTATTGGCATTGAACGTCACTCAGAAACTTGTTTGTATCGTTACCGTTCGACACTCCTACAAAAATCAATTTAAAATAAAAATGCTTAAAAAACAGTAGGTTTGATACGTATTGACTTTTTTCAAAAAAATCTACTCTGTAAATTGCAATTTGAAAAAGAAAAAAAAGAATCTTCTCACACTTTCGTTTTCATTACATCAATACATATTTTCGGCTAAATTTCTTTGTATTATACCTCAAAATGAGAACTAAGCTTATTTGACAACTTGTTTATCAAATTGAGTTTCTTTAACATTCTTCTCAATCTAAGCACTCATTTATTCACTTTCCCTCGATCGACATTTCAAGGTCGCTATCAATGAATTCCATTAATGTCCCTCATTTTCATGCAACCATTCACGCATTTTATTTGACTCTGAAATTCGAGCTTATAAACTCGTCGGTCTATTTTGTTATACTTTTTCTAATCAACGAAATAGTTGGGCTGTTTAATGATTAGATTTTAGGAAATTTATCATGTAATTTGAAATGATTTTTCTAACTCCCAACCTACAGTAGTCTCGCACTGAACCTCCACCACCACCACAACCATCACCATCCATACTTTTCCTCATTTCTATCAGACTTAAATCATTCATATGACATGCCTAATCATTAGGTCGAATCAAATTATATGTAACCTCAATAAGAATCCATCGGATTAAATATCCACATATCTCCTTTATGGATATTTCGTTCTGAGGAACAATCCTCTCATTTCTCAATAATCATAAACCGGTCCTTAATTGCATGTCGACGACGAAAATCATACGAATTCGTTTCATGGAGACGACATTGCTGAACTTGTTGAACTTTGATCTTCAAAAGATCTTCTACCGTAAGAGAAACAACGACAGAGTGCTTAAATAGCTTACAAAATGAATTATGGCATCCCAGATTTTACTTAACTCCTCTGACCTCTTACTGCATATGAAGCGAACGGAATTAATATTTCAATGATTCATCGAAGAAAAATTTGATGAGAAATGTTTTCGACAAAGTGTTTGTTTACTGACATGGTTATATATATATGTAACTGTAATTCTTATTGTTGTTTATTTATTGTTTAGTTTCTTATCTCTTTCAATTTTTCAATATATTCTCTTACAGTTCTAGACATCATATGATTATCGATAAGGAGTTCATGAAAACCTCTTATCATTTGCGTCACATTTAAAAGCTTCTAATAAATTTTCACGTATGCAAAAATGATAACAAGCTGACCACGATGCTGTTTAGGAGAGAATATTTTCCTCTCGCTAAAATCTTTGTATAATTGAGGTTTGAGGTGTAGTTTTAGAGGACTAGCAAATAGAGTTTCATCGAAGACAAAATGATACGGCTTTAGCAATTTATTGAAAGTGCGAACAGAACAAAAAGCTGCTCTTATGTGTAATCCGATATATTCGACATTATTGACAGACGCATACTAGCTCGATCAATAATAAGTAATCGATAACTGGACACAATATCATGACTGATAAAAACCATTCCTATAATAATGGATGCATCAAAGAACAATGTTTTTTTTTCAAAAATTTCACATAATAACTGATTAATACAATCACTTTGTATGCTGTCTCATAGTTCCTCATGAATAAAAAAGTAGCTTTCTTCTTACGGCTAACAGAATTTTCCTCAACATTCAATTAAACTCTCTCGTATCGCTTTATATTGGACTCATGCTTCTCTTTCCTGCACATTGTTGCCGAGTGACAATGAGACGATGTCGTAGCAATTGTGCTAGAAGACCGACGTGGACGAGTTTAATCGTTTATTTTAACGTCAATAGCGAATATAGAGCAAAATTTTCCATTTGACCTGCTTAGTGAGATTGCCGAAGTAGCTTTTTCTCCGTGCAAATTAATATCCAAGTGGAAACTCTGAGTCTATTTTTGAGACATGAGGTTGCGACAAAGTATTAGAGAGGCTCTCAAGGCATATCGATCCCTGTTGAAATGATAATCGATATGATAACAAGCAATCACCATTGCGATTCGTCATATGTCGTGTCGTGACACGATTCTTCTGAACTCATCGAATTTTCTTCTCATACAAGTTTTTATTGATTTTTATTTGTGTTAATTACAATAATTTATCATCGATTTTCTTCTTTATTTGAGACCTTTTCATAAAATCGTTTTCTAAGAAAAGCCTTATCCGATTTGCTTCAAATTGGAGCGACATGGTTAACAGCAAATCCTCATCGTTTCTGTTTACTAATTTGGTGACGTAGGCAAACATGACCTCACTTAGTAGCCGCTTTTCGGAAGTGTTCTGATTTTGGTTCGATGTGTTTATTCCTAGCTGTTGACATTTTAATAATTTCTTGAATTCCATTCCAAAGCTGTAGACTTCCACTCCGCTTACGTCATCTTATATCTGTATCGTCATCATCGAGGCTTATATCTGTAAAAGTACAAGTGATTGTAAATTTTATTTTTATACAATCGACCGGTTAACATTGGCTGAATATAAATAAAGGACTCTGGAAAGAGTACAAGTGCGGTAATTACCCTGAAAGGAGTTAAATTTGTTGTGCTGTTTCCTGACTCATTCGTAAGTAATCATACCGTAATCCTCAGAATTCTTCAGGTTTCACTAGAAATAGCATTATTTAGGATTTCTTCACCTTTCATTTATAGCGTTGAAGTTACCAATTTTAAACGGAAAAAAAACGATTAGTAATATTCCTAGTGGTGCTTAGTTAATCGCAAAACTTAGAACCCTCAGGCGTGATCACATTACTAATATTATTTTCTTTTCTGAACCTTCTAATTATTCAATGCTGTGATTAGAACATCACTTAATATATGTAAATTGATAAAAATTTGGATCTATATTAATTATAGAAGAGTTAGAAAAGTTTTTTTTTTTGAAGTGAACCTTACTAGTATCGACTTAATTTGTATTCTGTAGAAACAACTGGTAATAAAAAGGCGGAAGCTTCCTTCATATAAGTTTCTTCAGAAAAAAAATTGGGGTAAAATCGATTTGTTTGTGTCTGCGAGGAAAAAATCCGATAATCATATTGCTAGTATTGATCGACGTATCGTGTAGTGATTGTATGATTGTGATCGATCATCGCTCACACGAAATTTCGATGAACTCACACACCTCGCACATCTCTTTGCTTGGTCGTTGGCATCATGCCATCAAACATTGTTGTCGACCGGTGTAAACTCAATCATTTGACTCAATTGGATAATGGACGTGACAATTAAATGCAACTGTTCTGATGATTTAGTATGCTTTTCCGAGAAATCATTAACCTCAGAATAAAACAAAGTAGAAGATGAGGTGATATTAACAGTGCAATAGCAAATGTAGATCAAAACTTTTGTAAACAGTAAGTACCACAAATTTTGCTATGCGAAGCGCTTTTGTCTGTTACAACAAATTTAACTACACCCAATAATCTTTTAAGCTCATAGTGTGATAAGATTAGAATGTTTTTGTTTTCTTTTTGTTTACACTAAGGGAAATCCACTTGCAGGAAAAAAACATATTTTTGATACATCGTTAATTCTTCGATCACCCATTCGCCACGTATTCCGGTCAATCGTCGTCACCATCGTTGTTTTTGACTCATTGTTTTCTTTTGCTTGTATTGTTTGCAATCAATCATAACTGTTACTCAGACAGTTGTTAGAAAAATATCAACAACAAATATGTAATTCGTTTTGTTGACATTTTTGGACACTCTTTTAAAAATTGGAGATCACATCTACTCATCGCTAATATCAACTCATTCAACACAACTAGTGACATTCAGCTTTACAAGCTTAGATAAATTCAGTTAATTCATTGTGTATACGTAAACAAAAACAAAATAACAACAAACCAGAGCCTCCTTAACTAGATGTCTTAAAAGATTTCTTCAATGACGGACGTCAATAGTGAGATCAATAAGGCTTTTCACACTACTATCAAGGTGTTATCAAATTTTCTAAATATATGACCTACTCAAATCAATGTTAAAATCGTAACTTAACGTTCATTCGTAGTTGGAGTAGTAGAGGGAGATTTCTTCATCTCTTGCTCGCCTTAAGAAAAAAAAATATTGTTGTTTAATTCGTAGGAAAAGCTTGAAATTTGCATGCTCTGTATTCGACTGAGTTCGTGAATGTTGCTAGCTAAAACACACTCATGATGATCTGAAATATTCAATATATTGGTCTATATTACTGACTTGAGGTGATCAGTCTTCCTAAAAGCGGTGCAGTTTATCCTTAAGAGGTCCACTTAATGGTCCTCTGAATGAGGCTCATAATTTCGCATAAGCGAGAATATAACCAAGCATTTGAGTTCCTATGCGAGTTTTTTTTCTGAGTAGTTTTCGAATAGGACCATATGAGCAGTCTTGGATGTATATTTTTGTAGTAGATCAGAATGAGGGACAAAATTAGTGTAATGAACCATCGAATCATTAAGAACATTCTAGTGATATAGTAAATGGAGGATAACTATGTACCTCTTGATAACTTATCTTGTTTCTACTAATCATAATCATTTCATTTACCACATCTTCTACAAACATTTTATTATATAATTTATAAATTTGATGACACTTCAATGATTTCTTGGTAGAAGAACTATTGATCTACTATCGTAATTGTTTTTGTTCACGTTAAACTTCATTTCACTTTTGTTTTCTGCACTTCACATGTTGGATGGCCCTCACTCATCAGTCAAACGAGTTAATATCTATTTGTATGTTTACTTATAACAAAGGACTATGTTGTATGTTGTTGTCCAGCTGGATCATTTAGATTCTCGTTGATCATCGACAGAGTAGAGCAAACATCAGTAGATTTTTCATCATTTCTCCCCATCGCGCGCCAGGATTACCTCATGAGTTATTTTCACTTTGAAGATTCCTTCAAGCATCGTAATGACTTTCTAGGGCTTTTGTGAAAACTCTTGACCATCTTATTGTCATACTACCACTAGAATTGAATTCTTCAAAACTATTATTTTCCTTGATTTTTCTTTTTCCTCTAACTTTCCTTAATTCTACAGTATCCCAGATGAATCAAATTTTACGAGCTTCCGGTGTTTTTTTTTTCTGTACAGTTTTGTTCCAAAACCAATTAAACTGTACTGAACCAAAACCAATCGAATCGAAAAAAAAACTTCATTAAAAATTTTCCTATTGTTTAGATAAAAAAAAGTGTTTAGCCGTCTAACTCGAACGAAGAAGTAGAAAGCTTCACATAGAAAGTATTTTGGAAATAGTGTAATAATTGTAGGAATATAATAGGGCATTAGGAACTGTTCAAAATGATTTTGAGTCAAGAGGGAGAGGTTTGAAGCTCTATTGTTTCTGATGTTCTGTTTAAACTGAACATAAAATTCGTAGCATTCGTTAGAATTTTCAAAAATCGTCATTGAAAACTATAATAATTGATTGTCTTTGTTTGTTCTGATTGTTGTCACCTCTCAAAATCAGCCAGAGAATCACAATTTTTTCTCTTATCGATTGCTTAAGCTTTGATATTTCGTAAAACAATCCGTTGCCGTTGTTCATGTGTTCATCCGTTGAATTACTCATAAAATGAGGTGGTGTATCAACACACCCTCAACAACGGCTTAATCTATCCACATGTGTGTCTTGAATCCCATAAATATTCAAATGTACTATTATTTTACATGTATACATAACGGCGATCACGTACGCGTTGGTATTCGAATACATTCGAAAACAAAACAGCGTTAAAAATTGTTACAATTGAATAACAGTAAAGAACACTACAATACAGAATACCAATTTCCACTTGATATGTGATATTTTGATAACATTACTATTATGTATTACTGTGAGGGGGTGCAGTTGTATGGAGGTGTCACAGTGGCATAGAGGCCTTAGTCAGTCGACAACCGCCTTCGAGGCCTACCAAGCCCGCCATAACTCCGGTATCGGTGTATTGGTAACAGAAAAATCTGGATAAGATAACTAGCATTGACTTGGTAAAGAGTGATTAACTCAAGTCACCGTATAGACAAAGGCTCGTTCAATCTCACCTCTACGATATCGCGTTGAACCCGAGTGCGTAGCCGCATCCTATCACAAGGGATTGATCAACGTCAAAGCTTATCTGATCTAATCTTTTTACTGCGACAATTTTTTGATCATGGAAAGTCTTGTAAAGATACTTCAGTAATGTTAACAATTTAAATCAATGTCCTTCGTTTTAAGAAAACAAATATTTACGTATTTTCCTTATCGGTTGGATCGACGGAGATCTCAGAAAACTATTCTGAAACACATAGTCTAAGAAATGTGATTAAGTCAACAAGTATATGAAAATAATTCATTCATATGTACTTGTTCAGATTCGAAAACGAGTTCAACGAACATTGATGATTCTGGACAGCATGAGTATACCGTTTGACATCATTGACATCACTAAGCCAGGTATGAGGAATTTCATTATGAATAATC
>KN716343.1:108859-124429 GCA_000816705.1 Dictyocaulus viviparus
ATTATTGAAAACAGGAGAATTTTGATATCGGGACTGCTGTGAAACGGAACATTAGAAGCGGTAACCGGAGGAGCAAACCCGGTAGATTGTTGGAATCCGCTTCTCGCCATCATTGAATTTCCAAAGCCAGAGTGCCCAAGTCCTGGAGAAGACACTCCGTTGAACTGCGGTACTCCACCTATTAAGAAAAACTATGGCATTGCTCAATTTTTGTAAGATGTATATACACATTCTACTTTAACGCAACATGTCTGGGTTAATTGCTGCTCAATTTGCTTCATTTTCCTCGTACCAATTTACCGACCACGTAAGGATGTCATAACAGTCTCAACACTACTAGTGCTGTACTTGGCCTCGCTCCGTCTATTAATAGACGAAATATAAGAAAAATTTCAAATGTATTTATCTAATCGCTAGCTATACCTATTATAAAAGGGTATTATTCAAAGTAAGGTTTTATATTAATTTCAAGCAATATAACTAACGAAAAAAGTTAGTTAAAATTCCAAATACTCGGCATTCTGAGATTAAAAATTTCGTACGTCTCACACCATATGTGTATAGATCTTAAACAAAATAACAAAAACTTCTCTAACGAAATATGATAGTAAAATTTCAGTAATATACTAACAACGATGGTAGTAAAATTGTAAAAACCTCCTGTATTTTATTTTCTTGTCTGTAAAATAACGCAGCATAAAAATCTGCGTCCAACTTTTTCGTAAGTACAGCTGCGAAATCAGACATTTTAATCTTAGACAGACTTCGAAGAATGGCTCCATTTCAACAAGATTACTTGATGTTCTCGAAATGATTTACACTTTCCATCCCAAATGAATCATCACAGATTGAGTACTAATTATTACAGCAAAAAATCTTTGCAAGGATTAACACTCAATACATATTTCAAACATACCTTTGTTTAGTTTTCTTTTTTTTTATTCCAAATTTCTCTACCATATCAGAAGAATAATAAACACCTAGTAATATCGAAGTCGATTGATAAAGAATGACAATGGCTTCAATACACACCGCTATTCGCGTAATCAACTAATTAATCACAACTCACAACAAATTTATCTAACACACATGAACTGTAGTGCTTTATTGTTGATGGATAGAAAATGATCGGCAAACATACCACATGGAAACGAAGTTGCGAAACGATTTGGAATTGAGTTAAATGAGTTCTGATGAGGTGCGAAAGTACGTTGCGGCTGACCAAAACCGTTCATAAAGTTCATGGAGAAGTCTGTATCAAAACCATTTTGCACCGCCGGCGCTTTTGATGCACCGCTGAAAGAAGCAACATATTATTTTGAGAAAAATAAATTAACCTTAACAATTTACGTCTATAAAGTCTTTTTTACATACCTATATCCACCGCGATTTCCTATACTTGTACCACCACCGCGACGCTGATCAGTTCCTCCAAATCGTCGATTAACTTGACGAATACCTCCTGCGATTCTCCCCTCAGCGGCTATACGAAGAAGAAATTCTGGTACTTCCTTATGTGATTCTCCTAGTAATTGTGACAAATCACGAGCTAGAGCACGATTCTGCAAAAAAAAATACTAGAGAAAGTGACAATAATAATTAGAGCGCTTAATCAACCTTCGCAGTGAAGAAGCTTGTAGCACGTCCTGTATTTCCACATCGTCCTGTCCTACCGATACGATGAACGTACTCATCGATATCACCAGGAAGGTCGTAATTCACAACATGTCGAACGTTTGGAATGTCAAGACCCCGTGCTGCCACCTAAAAAAAGTGGATTTGAAAGGACCTAAATCGGAAAAATCCACACTACAATGACAATAAGAAAAAACAAAGTCCTTGAAAATACCTACAGCTGTTGCAACTAGGACAGGGTTGGAACCATTCCTAAAAAGTTCCAAATTCCGTTCTCTCTCAAATTGCTTCAAGTCTCCGTGAATTGCCACCGCACTGAAAATCCACTTTTCATTATAGTTCACGAATCAAATGCAAAAGAAGTCAATCACTTTATTTGTTGTCGTTGAAGATTATAAGCTAACTCGTTAGCGCCTCGTTTGGTTTCAACAAATACAAGCACTAATGAAGCATTCTCTAAATTATATAGAATGAAATTACACAGTTAATAGAATAGGAAAAAATTCCACATAGAAAATATGCATGGCCAAGCTATGTACCTTCTCTTGAAAGAATATTCATAAGCATCTTTCGCTTATCAACCTCGTCTACTAGTAATATTTGTTGGTCAATGTTTTCCGACGTTGAGCCAACGCGACCAACAGCCAAAAAGACATAATTCGGTTTGAGAAAATCTTGAGCAAGTGTCTGAAATATTCCATCATAGTAATATTATTAGTAATAAAACATTTAAATATCCATAAAAATTGCAATACCTGGATCTGCTTTGGGAATGTCGCACTAAACATTGCTGTAATACGTTCTGTTTTGGGTGGCATGCCCTGACTAACAATTTTCCGGATTTGTGGCTCAAATCCCATATCCAACATACGGTCAGCTTCATCCAAAACGAGATATCGACAACCAGCAAGTCCAATATAACCCTGTAAACCACACATTTGAGAAAAAAATGATGCACTAATAAAAACTTTACCTGATCGAGTATATCGATAAGGCGTCCTGGAGTTGCGATTAGAATATGACACCCTACTCGTAAACGGCTAATTTGTTCACGATAATTTTCACGACCACCATAAAGAATGGCTGTGATTATATTAGTTCGATAACTGAATTTCGCTGCTTCCTGCAAATTACGAATATAAAAAAGCTGCACTCCAGAACAAAAAAGATTGGAAAAAAACCTTGTGTATCTGAATCGCAAGCTCTCTAGTAGGTGCAAGGACCAGCGCAGAAGGAAAGAATGTACGACGGCCTGTGTTTGACATTACGGACTGAAAAATACATAATTCAAATCTGCAAAAAGATAACACATTTGTGATACTAAAGAAACTAAACGTACCGGGCGGATAGAATCCGGTCCGCTGATGAGAATGTGGTGAATAATAGGAAGGAGGAATGCAGCTGTTTTCCCTGACCCTGTTTGAGCACATGACATTAGGTCACGATTACCCAATAAAGTAGGAAGTGAATATTTCTATAATGTAGAAATCCAACAAAAACAATTGTATGAAAACAAAACAAAAGAATATAACAAAAACCATCATTACAGTGTTCTTGTAATATCTATATACAAATTAATGTAACACCTGAACAGGGGTAGGCTTCTTATATCCGCTTTTATCGACGTTTTGCTGAATCCATTCATGCATGTTGGCTTCAACGAACTAAAATCTCAATATATTCCACAATAACAAGTACATGTTGGTAAATTTCTTAAGATTCGTTAAGAATTGGTCTTTTCATTTTCAGACACAAAAAAAAAACACACGCAATATCTCGATAATAACATACTGCTGAAATGGCTTCTGGAGGATTTTCGCCGCTTACTTCAACCGGTATGCTTTCGTATTTATCAAAATTGATACCACTGTTCATATTGTTGAAAAGCTGCCTGAAAAAGATTACTATGAGAAATCATGAAGTATAATTACTCTCGACAATATTGGTATTTATTATTGAAAAGAGTATTCGTTCCAGAGAAGGGAAACCTCCATAAACTTACTTCTCCATGTAGTCTGCACCAGCCGTTTGACAACTCCAGTTTCCAACGAAATCGCCACTAGATAAAATAAGATCTTTATTTGTATCATAACAGCACAAATTTCTAGTCTGTGTAAATCTTTACCTAGTCTTCTCCTTGAAATCGAAAGCTCCACCAAATCCATCCGACGCTTTTAAAGCTGTAAAGCCATTGCTGAAGTCGCAATTCATGCCATTCATCATACAAGACATTTGACTATATCCATTTTGAGAGTATACACTCTGCTGTTGCGGAGGATAACCGTTTTGGTAGCTAAAAATTACTTTGAAATAGGAACTGTGACTAATAACCATGTAGCAAAGACTGGCAAAAATTTGCAATATTAACCCCCACTTCATTAGTCAAAGAAACCACTATGCTGATATGAGAAGAAATTTTATATTTAGCATAAACTTCAACTGAATATCAATTTCAACTGTCACAACAGCTCTGAATTACAAATGTACAGAAGGTTACACTACTAATTTCATAAATCCGTAAGGAAAGTTACACTATATAATTGGTAGATAGGATATAGTGAGGATAACGAAAGACTGAGCACACGAAAGACTTGCACCACATTATCATAAGCAAATTCCTAACACTCCGCTCCAGAAGGGGATCGCGTGGAAACTTTGTAAAAGTTTTTGGATATTTTTGGAGCTTTGTTGAAACATGGAAATAACACATTTGTTGCAATATAACCGAATTACATCATGCACAAATAGAACCTTATCTTTTTACTGAACATAAAGTACATAGTGTAGCACCATGCCAAATATTAAACGAACATAAAATTTTACCTCAAAGGTGGTCCATTGCCCGTAAATGACATGGCATTTCCGTAACCAGGTGGTGGTACCGTGTACCCATTAATTGGTTGATGACCATAATCAAATCCGTTACTTATAGACACTCCTGCTCCATTGCTTCCTATACCATTATAACTTCGCGTATTCAATGCAGCAATGTCTGTCCATTGCCTATCAAATCAATCATTTAGAAGGTAAGCAATCGAAAAAAGCTTAAACTGGTAAAAGATTACAGATGAAAAACATGTAGCATAGAAAGTCAATCGAAATGATATGAAAAATATTAAGTTAATCAAGTGTCGATGTGTATTAATATTAAAATAAAAAGTAATAATGTACATCCCTTCTGTCATTTGCATCAATCATTCAGACAATTTGATAGCACTTTCGTAAAATTACAGTGTTATAAACCACAACGAAAAAAGTCTAACGATGCAAACGATACGAATGCGAACTCGCTGCCAAGAAAAATCGATAAAACACTCATCAAAAAAAAATCGTAAATTGTTAACTCACCCCGCGTTTTGTGAGCTGTAGTATGGGGTGTGCTGGGCTGTTGTCGAGTTCATCACGGTTTATAGTCGTTATTGAATTTCCACACAAAAAAAATATATATGTATTATTTTTATATATACCGCAACACACCGACCAACAAGCACCAGCGTTCGATGTGAATAGAAAACAGATCCAGAGAAAACTGCGCCGCTGCCTGCGTAGCAACACAAACGATGCGCCAAATTACGGATTATTAACGGATCTGCGTCTTATCTAACTGCACACTATGTTCTTGATAGCAAATAATCTGCTTCCGTATTCAGCAACTGAAGCCGGTTTTCATCTGACACGTAACAGGCAGAGTTATATCAGTTAATTATAAAGAGAATTACAGTATGCTAAACCACTAAAGCATTGTATTGCCTTCTAATGTTAAAGAATCACAAGGTCAAAAATCATCTACATCATCTGGTCGTTTATCAAAAAAAAGAAAAACAACAACAATGCCTTTTTTGTGTTTACAAACGTTGACGACATCTGTTTACGTCCGTTTATTTGGTTGTAAATTGTTGATGAGTAGGCTTCATGTTTGATTAAAGAAGTGTTTCAAAGTGTTTATGAATTAATGCTCGCTTCTTAAACATAACAACAAAATTTATTTGGAGTTTCTATGATTTTTAATCAATGATCACCACCAATCACAGCTTTAACCTCACGCAGTAGATAAATTCTTATAAGTTCTTGATTTTTAATTAGGAAAAGCTGAACGAAACACGTTTTATAGTACACGAGATAGAATTCATTTGCATAAACGATTTCCATATCGAGAAATGTACGTAGAATATATTCCCAAAGTTTCTTTTTCCTTCCTCATCGCCTTTGTTAAGTTGTTCCTCGTCACTGCGTATTGATCAAACGTATCAACAGTAGAATTTATCTACTTCTATCGTTACTGCATACTAGATTATATGGTCCGCAGTTATGTGCATAAAAATTTGTCCGACGTGTTTTTTCCCAGTTTTTTTCCTGCTTAATAAAAAATCGATCATAAAAACAACGTCGAGACCGAATATTATCAGTTCCATTCAGAACGAAAGCATAACGCATGACACATGCAAACAATTTACAGTACTATGTTTCCTGATCTACCAAACTTTCTACCGCCTTGCCATGATTGCTTATGTTCCTAACATTTCGATTTTGATATGATAACATGGTCGAGAGTAAGCTATCAAAAATCGCTAACACTATTAAAATGAAGGCACTGGGGAACGGTATCCTTCTGAACCATGTGGGCAGGTGTTTACACGGTGAACACATAGGTAAGGCTCTAGCTAGGTTGATTTCAAGACTTCAAAGAAATAAATAGCTATTTATGCATGGATTTGAGCCTCATTTCACGGCACGTTGAACTCTACATTTTTGGACCTCGAACAGCTAGACGACCGTGAGGTGCAATCAAATTTCACGCTATACGTGACGTCAGTGGTCATAGAAAAAGTGAACAATTCAAAGACGCGATGTGCCACTGTATTAATGCATTGTATGTATGTCCATTGTATTGATGTCATAGTCGTGTTTCAACAGAAGAGGTGTATACAGGACAGTCTGTTGCCGAACCAATGCGTCTTACCCTCCGAGATTTTCGTTCTATTCATTCACCTGCCTCCGAGGAAGGGAAAGCTTTGTTGGCCTGGCGCCCGATTCGCACTCAAGTATACTGTATTCAAGCGCACGTATGTTTGTGACTCATATCACTACTGCACTACACCGGACAAAAACGGCGTCTCTTTATCAGATCAGTGGTATCTTCATTCTCTGCTGGATCGTATTAACGCCTTTTTGTGCGACGATTTGGTTCATCCATAGGTTTGAAGAAGACATGAATAACATGCTGTCCACATATGACTGGCAAATAAAGGAATCTCGGACAGAAGGCAAAAATAGGAACAGTAAAACAACTAACTCGCCGAAGAACTTAGAACCTATGTCGATACCGCTATGTCCTTAAACAAGAACATCAGAACGCATTTCCATTATCCTTGAGGAGTCATTCGGAAAAAGAAAAAATTGAGGCACAACCTTATTGTCATTTGTCTCTACCCTGAAGAAGTAAACGGTAATGTTATAGGATATAAATTGACTGATTCCCATCGAAAGTGCAGTACGAAAAAACAGTTTTTAATCGACCGCTTACCATACTTATGGGATGAGGAGTTCATCAAGGTGGTACTGCATTGTCGGAGCTGTTTATTGCCACATCGCAGTGAATGATGAAGTCACTCATCTGAGACGAGTCATACCTATTGATGGAAATTTCTTATCAAATCTTTTTTTCATTTTACAAAAAAGTACCAGTGAACCAGAGGCGATGCTGAGTCAACTTGACGAAGCGAGAACAATATTGAACTGCGGACAAGTAAGACGAAAACATAGTTCATGAAAAATCTTCGGTGTAAAAGACAACAAATGGAGTTGAATGGGTCTCTAATTACAGAAATCACTTCGTACGTTTACCAAGGACGTCAAAGAAAGATGAAAAACTACATAAAAGAGGAACTGTACGGAAGAAAAGCGAAGTCTGCATTCGAGTCGTTCAAGGAATCCACCAAGCGACTGCCAGATCGAGAACTCTGCGTTGAACTCTTTGACTTAACTAAAATAAATTTCTCTTTGCGCTTATCTATGTGGTTCAGACGTGTATTGATATTTCAGCCACGTTCAACTACGTGTCGCATCATTATGTACTTTAACGGGCTTTCACACGGTATAAATGAAAAGCATAGCTCAGAACATTATGATAAATTCCGTTCTCATGACTCAAACGAATAAACAGTTCGATAGCGAAACACAGATGAAGCATGTGATAAACGTAAACGATAATAACTGTTGAATGGGAAAAGAGAATAGCAAGCGCCGTTTTGTACGACCTCCCAAAAGCAAACGTCAATCATCTGCATTCGTTGATCAATACCAATTCAGCATTGTAGAACAGGCCTCGCGTAGATCACTTTGTTCGAAGAAGATCACCGTGGACTATGATAACACGAGAAAGAAATGGAAATTATGCCTGAGGCATGCACTAACAGTGAAGACGAGCTGTGAAAGTACTAATTGTATTAAATATATTTAGCGTAGAACAATCTGTATTGTTTAGTCTGAATATGTTCATAATATTGACAACGACTAAATTAGTTCGTGTTTACTTTACGATGAAAATATTTCACAATACAAATCTCAAAGATGTGAATCTTTCATTTATTGCCGGATCGGTAAATATACTTTTATAAGATCATAGATCATCTTATTAATATGTTGATAATGTTTTTCAAATCTAATAATTCAAGTAGTATAGTACTTGACATAGATTTCATATAAACTGTTTTGTACACTTGTTGTTCCTCACTGCTCCTCCATATTACCGCTACCTCCACCGCTTCAGTATAGTGAATATTTTGTCGTCGTTAGTATGATCTCTACCTTTTCACTCTTCACCAATAACCAAGGAGTGTTGCAATGCTATGCAGAGTTCTTACTGTAATGGTATTTTCTTAATACTAGAACAATATAGATCTTCAGTGAATCAAGGTAGCTATTGATCGGAATGGATTTATTAGGTACTACGATTATCACTTTCTGTTTGTCAGTGCGACTCTTAATAACAACGCTCCGTTTCAGTAACGAGCTTAACACAAGAACGATGTAGAATGAGTCTACATTGTGATGGTTGAAAGGCGACTCCTACCAATTCTTAGTTTCAATAACAAAAATTGTACACTTGAAGTGAGCGAGACATGTCTTTAGTAGATCATTTCCATATTGTTCGTTTAGTACAGCTTGATTGAAACATTGGTTGAGCTTAAGCTTAACAACCAACTTACGGTACTTGAATGAAGAGAGAAAGAGCTTTTGTACGAAAGCCTAGGATTAGGAGAATGCATATTTCCTAAGCCACTAGATTCGTTCTTCTAGAGAGTTTTTGTCGATAGCATAAGATTTCGCAAGTACAATTCTTTTTCTGAATGATGAAGCTGGGAAAAATCAATTCTTTGAGTGATACACACTAATGTATTACACAAAACGTCAGATCATGCTTGTCAGTTAGTTAACATAGAAGATTTCCTCGTTGTTTGAATTGCTAAGAAAACTCGTATAAATTACTATAGATGTATAAGTTTATAGAAAAACTATTTCGTTTCAACAAATGTGCTCCGTTTGGAAATCCCTTCGAAGAATTACGTGTCAGAAGCTGAACGTAAATGAACCAGTCTCGTTGTTTTATGAGAGTAGCTGACGAAAAATGGATGAAAACAATTGTATAATGGAACTCAAGAGGACGATTGTGTCCTCCCGAACGATCTTCCGATGAGATGAACGGACATGTTTATCATTAATGTAAAGAAGCTTTATCGACAATTCGAAATGACTGATGGATCACCGGATGTCGTCAAGTACCAAGCAGACCAGCAGTATCATCCGCAAATGCACAATAAGTCCTTAGTTTATACTTTTTGTAGGAGAATTCATTGGATGTTTTTTTCTGTAAATTTTGATATTTTTATGGCTATACAACTATAAATAAGTTGACCATTAAAATCACGATATCGTTAATATTTTGTGTTTTTTTTATTAACAGATAATTCTTATAATTGCGACTGCAGCAATTCTTTATTGTTCTCTTTGTTTTTTTTTGTTTTCTTGGATTTTTTGAATTACAAAAGAATGTAGAATTATTATAGTAGATGTATTTTAAAAATTATGATTCATTTTAAAAATAAACATCTAGTAAACAACATTACCACACAAATAGCGCAGTTGCATAGTGTGGTTTTTTTCAGAGCACAACTGAAAATGATTTTTGTTTACGGGAATCATCGATCCATATAATCTCCTTATTGTCAATAACATTTGCATTGCAGTACTATAAGTACTGCAGGACTCGTGTTCTCTGGCATCTTCCTCGTTTACAATAGTGTTGTTATTTTACTCATATTCTTCAACGAATGAACTCATCCAGTTAGATGATTTTATTTGTCATTCTTCGATGTTCCTAAATGAAAATGGATACGACTAATAAAAATAAAATGAAGCAGTGAAAAAAAAATATGTATAGCAAACAGCATTCCGCATCAACACAAGTGACTCGTTTCATACTAAAATCGTCGAGTGAACTTCCTCACATCTGATACAACGAATTTTTATTCTACTCACTTGAAATACAAAACAAATCAAAAGTGAATAAACACACATGGAGTGACGAATCACCATGGTCCTCATTCTGCGATCACTCAATGCTTCATTAATACCTTATCATTCAATGCTTTAAAGTGATTAATATTTCAATAACAATAATAAAGTTATGATGAACCTAATTTATAAAAGCATAACAGATCGGATATTTGTAGATAAGGGTTTGAGTACTACCTGAGTTCCCAAGTTTAGTAATTAACTAAGTATTGTAAGGAAATGAGTTACACAAATATACAGACAATCGATCAATTTGTAAATTGTTTTTCTGAGCAGTAAATGAGGTCCCTATCTGTCACATCCTTATGAAATATGGAATGACACATCTTTAAGAATGATTTTAACAATGTGCTGAGACGATAGTACTACTACTACTACTACTACTAGATACTGATCTTAGTTTTGTTACTGTATTAAATTTATATTCTAGTATTTTGTTGCTCATATATGGTGAGTATATCAAATGAGGAATGCAAATTATATGGTGCATCAAGTTCAAGGACTCAACGTACGTTATTATTACCTACAAGAATGAAGTCAAGTGAAAATATACGATCGTTGAGTTCTTTAGCAGATTCTTTTTTTATTTTTCTATAAGTAATCACTTAGAATCGTCAATGAATAGCTAATTGACTTTTACTGTATACTATAACATAACGATTGAGGAACAAGAGGAGGACAACTAAGAGGAACAACTAAGATAACGCAATTATTTCATTGAATACGATTGCAATACACTTGACTTTATACGATATTGGCTTAATTAAGAAAAAAAAATCGTACAGATTAAACAATGATTGAGGCAACAATGATTGATTAATGCGTGTGAGGTATGTGTAAATTTTTGAACCAGTCTAATATTAATTAATAAAGTGCGTTCATTATTTGATAGTGAATTGAAACAACTAACAAGATTTGCATAAGATGAGGTAGATTTTAAGCGTTAGGTTGATGTCATGTTGTTCTAACTCGATTCTGATTAGATTCATTTCGTATTGAAGAGCTTTCATCTCTGCTCATAGCCACGAAGTCATAATCGCATCCAGTAATTAAGAGAATGACGAGATCAATAATTTTATGACGTGTCAAAGCTGTACACGTAGATCAAACTCAGGTCATTACTCATTCATTTGAACTACTGCCATTTTTTCATGATAAAACATATCAAAATTTGCATAAAATCGATAAATATTAACAAATACGATTCATTGAAATTCAAATTTCAATTCGTGCTTGAATAGGAACGTTAATGGAAAACGAATTCACTAATAACATTACGTGATGCGTAGATGAATTTAATAAACTCGAAATGCTGAGTCAATTTATTGGATTTAATCCCTATGAAGATAACTAGACTCCTCACTACATTAATCGAAAGCAAATTGATATTTTACGTTAACGGATTACAATATGAGGTAGTTGGCTGATCCTTTGCAAGGTTATATGTACCCGATATGTCCGCCTTTATGAGTCAATCGCAGAAGAAGAAGACATTTTCCGAACTCGTAAAATGTTTAATCACAAGTCTGTCGGCATCTTTTTGATTCATCACGTTCCTCATTATTGTGTTTAGTGATGACCTCTTTATGTCGTTACATAAAAACCTATCGACTTAGTGAAATTAACTACAAATGCTTCATCTGCTATGAATATTTCTTGACCATTTAACGATTTTTTTTTCTTCGTTTCATAAATTATTGAGGACAATAGTGCATCAAAGATTGTCTTACAACGGCTTTCATTCATTATTGAGATAAGATAAAGATAAGACTAATGATAACATCTAAAAACAAGAAAGCATTTTGAAGAAATTTTTTTTTCAAAAAATCGATTGAAGAAATGACGAAAACAACATCGATCGATTCGAATTGTTAAGAAAAAAAAGGAACAATATTAATATGAGTCAATAAGACTTTGTTGGAGAGAACGATAGAAGCTTGAAATTCATCCAACATCCAAATAAACCCTCTAATTCGCATAGATACCTCATAAGCAACAAAAAAAAATCACTTGAAAACTCAATGTAGCTGTCGGTGAAACCGTTGAACTTCTACGCAATGCATATGCATTTCAGCCAACTTGGTAGAAAAAAACGATGCACTGAAGAGGTTTGAGGACGAGTAAAATTAGCTTACCTCAATCATTTTTACGGCAAGCTTATTTAGATGTGATGAAGTGACTCACATAGTTTAGATATTCAGTGTCGTTGTCAATAGTCAGATGAGTTTCATAGGAACGACATAAGCAAGCTATCACGGAAACTATTGTTGTTAAATGATGAGATAAACAAAAACAATTCATCCATTCATTGTAGCCATTCAATTGTTTACAAAACAAATAACAGTTAAATTTCTCAAATAAATAGTTTTTGATAAAGTAAATAAAATCCTTATAGTTCGAGTCTGTTGGCGCATATATCTAACGCACGATCATAACAAAATGATTGATTTATGAATAGGCGCTTTCTCGAACCTCCTCGCACTCACTCTCGTCGTCCTCATGTCTGTTTCATCATCAATCCATCTCATTCCGTGTCTCTGCAAACCTTTATGATGCATAAATTTTTCTGCTATGTAAAACGAAACGACAAAACCTCGATCATTTCAGAGTTTATTACATTCGATAATCATTAAACATTAAATTATTATCAATGTAAAGAAATTTACTATATTTGTATTTATATTTGTATTGATAAATATTAAAAAGATATGTCATTATAAAATATTATTTAATTAAAATGCGAAAGAATACATGTGATAAGTAGACGCAGTGAAAATTACAATTAAGTTTGTTTAAAATCACGTCATTCTAACAGAAATTAAAAATATACAATGAATACGAATGTATCGTAATACTTTGATCTACCTGATTTCTTTCGTAATACGGTAATGATTTCTGTATAACGGACAATGACGATACGAATCGAAATCGTATGACCAGATCTTTTGTATTTCATAAAAAAAAAATTGACAACATATCACGTTTGCAGTTAATTCTGATTAGATGAAGTCGCTAGTAGATCAGAAGATGAACAGATTATCCATCTACAGTTAAAGTGCTAACATAGAAGTATCGGGTACAAGTTTTTTTCTTCACGGAAACTACAATGCTATACTTGACGGTTCAGAGGTTAAACGACGCTGTCAAGTAGTCTTAGCATTTTCAACGAGAATGACAAGATTAATAGTGATAAACGGAATGATATGTCATCATACGGTAGGATAATGTATGTGAGGTAGTCTTTAGACTCATTGTATCTGTAATCTTTAGACTCGTTGTGTTTTTCTTAACTTGACAAAATCCATTGTATGGACCTTAATTATAGATCTCGTTAAGAATTCAGCTTAGGTGATTACAATCTAGGTAGTTTTGTCTTTTGCTTTTATTGCTGATGTTCTGTGATAGGGAGGTGAGGTTAATGAACGGCTTGTTTGATTACAATCTACCGATCTATTGTAGTTTTGTAAATTCACACACGTAGATGAGTTGGACCAATTGTAGCTAAAAAATTGAGACATTTCTAAAATATGATGCTAATTCGGTGGAATTATGATTAGGAGAAAAAGCTGTAGAATATATATATTGTTAGTAGTAGGTAATGTAGTTTATGAGGTAAGGGGTATGAGGTAAGTTAGTCACTCTCTATCATAGCGTTTTATTCGTCTGTGGTCGATGTCGGATGTTTCACATCGTCTTCTCTCGTCATGTTTCTTCTGTTGTATCTGCTGCCGCATGTGATCATAACATGGAGTGATTGATGGATGAAATGGGCGGAGTCAGCACCCGTGCGGGGCCACAAAACGTCTCGTCTCGTCTCGTCGTCTCCTGTCTGACGACGGACGGACGGACGGACGAATGGACGGATGGACGGATGGACGGACAGAATCATTGCGATTACCGATTACCTATTTACAGATACCTTTTTTTTCTATTTGCTTCTAAACGTCATTCATCATTCATTAAAATTTTGACTATATGATTCTTTCTATTCTGAAAATCCTCAATCTTCTGTACCGTATCGGTGTATGATTTGGTTCGATCGTCATACGGTATGTAGCAAAAGGTGTCATGTCGTCATCTTTATCATCGTTGATACTATCGTCGTCATCATCACCATCATTTCATACATTTGTGCAGCTTGATAGGATATGAGTCATCACATTTTTCTTTTATTTTCCGATGACGTTATGTGATTCGTTTTTTTTTTTGATGTTGCTAAAATTGCAACTAGTATTATTAATATTCTGCGACGATACGGTAAATTATTCGTTAACGAAGAATTGATTGACGTCATTAAAAACTTCTCAATAGATCAACGAGAGATCAAAAAAGATATCGTAGTCCATAATATTACTGATAATTAGAAATAAAATGTAAAAAGTTTCGAAAATTTGAATACATAATGAATAAAATGAGAAGCATATTGATCTTCTAATAAGTATTATTAATAAAAATAAAGTAATTTTGCTTTTTCGATAACACAACAGACATCTCCTATAGAGTTTTTTTGCTTTCTCCTCGTCCTCGAAGCGTTTAGTGCTAAGAAAAATCCTAAGAACAAACCGATTACGATCGTAAATTACTCCAACTATACCTTATCGTTTTTTTTCTATCTATCTCTCTCCCTCTCCCTCTCTCTCTTTTCTCTCTCTCCCTCTCACTCTCTACCATAAAAATTTACTACTTTTAATAGTTCATCACTCTGACAAAGATCTAGTAGAATATTTTGTTGTTTATTGTTTTGTCCTTAAGAAAAAAAAACACACACACAATAGAAATGTTTACTAGTTGATTTGTTTATTCGTTTTTAGCATTATTTTAGATTTTATTGAGAGGTTTTTCATGATCTTTTCATTCTTAGTTGTACACGAGAAGTCTTTTTGATCTTTTCTTTTGTTTATTTTGTTATTGATTTATTGATTACAGATGGGTCGTCGAAAACAAGCTAAACCAACAAAACGATCATCGGATTATTTTGACGAGACGTTCGAGATAACTGAACAACCTTCGGCTAAAATACTTAAAAATGACGTATGCGAATCACAACAAACTCCTCTTCAATCGATTCATAGTGAAGAAAAATCGAAGGATGTAATGATTTCTAATTACTCTCCAGTAATGTCACCATCATGTTCGAAAGATTCAGTGCTCTTATCGAATTCCACGAATGCTGAATCATTCAGAAAATCTACAACGAATCCTTTAGTGATGTTGGAAAAATCGCTGAAGCGTTTCGAACCTCGAAAACCGCAACAAGGTAGGAAAGAAAGAAAGATAAAGAGAGAGAGAGAGAGTTCATATAGTGAAAGATGTAAATATCTTAATGCGTTCAGTTCTACAGTAATTCTTTTACTCTTGTTT